>JASANE010021031.1:0-18054 GCA_030248225.1 Trileptium ribeirensis
TATATGTTAACTTCTTCATTCAGTTGGTGTGCTGCATGTCAATAAGTTACCGTTATCAAAGATAATCTCACTACACTACACTACGTATTTTTACACAGGCTTAATGCTATTAAAGTTTGCATTTATAGAATGGAATTCACAAAAGACAAGCTGCGCTATCAATGCTAAATCTGCACAGTATACAGTTTTGCTGGCCGCTTCAAATAGGGGAATAGGGCCCCAGATATGTCCAGACTCCAATGTAATCGTAGGTGGTAATCGCCTCCAGGTTCTTTCAGTTCCCCTGAGTTTAGAAATGACGGACTTGCTAAGTCTAGTGTTCCCCAAGTACATGTGGATGTTTGGAGAAACAAGATTTGCGGAGCATAACCTGTAAGCAGTACGCATGTCTAAATCTTCAAATAAATCATGCTCGTGATATGGTGGCATCATCAATTACGCGTATTTCAATCAATATATACTTAGATTTTCATTCACATTTCATGCCTAATAAATTACAGCAATATAATGTTGGATATATACGATCATGATATGATATTACGGACGTGGAATTAAGTCAGGTTCGGCTGGCCCCGAAACTTAACTACTAGAAAGCATTTAAATTATACATATATATTTCAATTATTTCATTTGGAGCCATGTACCAAGGCTTATAACAATAAGATCTGTTTGTTTACGCGCAGAATGATTTCTACTGCTATTTCGTATAAAGGATCAAAATCGTTTCGCTGTTAATGATGAAAAGTTACCTAGGATGCATGACCCTTTGCTGTTTCCGACGAATCAACAGTGTTCAAAAACCAACGCATAACATTTCACTTCATATAATATATGCTATCCAAACGACATCAAAACTAACCGTTGCCTTGAGTAAAATCGCCGCCTTGGCACATAAATCCAGGAATAATACGATGAAAACGATTTCCTTTATAATGCAAGGGTTTGCCCGATTTTCCTTTACCTTTTTCTCCTAAAACAATGTTACATTATTGAATAAACAAATGCGTTTCGATTATTAATTTGTGTTTTATTAGCATTCTTTCAGTACTATATTCATCAAGCAACTATTTAACTGCTCCATAGTAAATATATTTTTTAAACTTAGTAAACTACCATACTTATGTCTTGCATACAAAACACGCTGCCTGGACAGTACCAATTAGACTAGTACGAGTATAAATGATGACTGCTAGCGATCGATATGTGATTGTTATTTGCTAAATCCAAGTTTCCATATTCTAAAAGCTTTTTCTCGTAGTAATTTCTAAATTGGAATGGTGTGTTCGCCAATACGATCCGTTTTGGCAACCCGGCATACACCACGCGCAGCACTTTTTGCAGTAATCGTAGACGTGTCCGTTAAGCGTTTGCACATCGTGGGATTTACAGTTCATCGTATATTTCGTGCAGTTTGAAGTCTGGCTGAAATGCAAAGTTTCCAGTATCTTGAGTAGACAACCACGTTCAAGGATTCCCAAGCCGTGATAAGACGTGAGTTTTAGATTTCGTGTCCCTGTGCCAATACACAATAGAAACGGAACAACGCATTAATCGAAGACCTTCCATTTTGTCGTTAGATGTATCCATCATTTCGCCACACTTTTCTTTAGGTTGGCAAATATGAACAAACTGGTGCTATTCTGCTCGATGCATCCTTGTCAGAACATCATTACCGGTTAAAGCTATGTCGAGGTGGAAGAAGCTGTAAACCTCGTACAAGGTGGTGCCATAACCAAGTGAGCTGTTGGACAGCAACACGATAAATTTCTTTTAATGTGGCAACGAGTAATGTCCTGGATTCAAACTACACTACGTGACCATGCGTTCACCTGCTTTACAATTATAAACTGTGGTCAAAATTTTGAGTACAGTTGATTTTACACTCTGTGATAAACAACTGAAAGGATATAGTTTACCATGCCTGGATTATGCTGCTGCGCACTGACATACGCTAAAATATCAAACTTATTTAAACTCCAAAGACCGTATACTAGACATTGCTGGCCTGGAGTGGCGGGGACCCGCCACTTTCGAAATCCTCTATGCTCGTAACCCAGATTCAGCCGAAAGCCCACGTTCATGTACATACATGATTTCTTTAAATCTTAAAAATCATGTTTTTGTATAATAGATATTTCTTAAACGTTAAATACTGCTGTTTCCAATGCTAAAAACTAGTTTATACTGTATGACAGTGAATTAATTTATAGTATAAACAATTTCTTTTAAAGAACTAATTTATTCACCATAATGTGGAAATAGGAGTATTTTAATTATCCTAGGGATACCCTGAGGGCGCCAGAGCGTTACCAAAGACCAACTAGATGCAATAACAGGAGTTTGGACAACAAGTAACCCAAATGCAGCCAATTTTCATGTTTAATCCAACCTGTTAGGTGTAATACACCTAAATTGGGCCCGAAAGCACAACTTTGAGGCATGTTAAATGGATTATTTGCATTTGGCAATTATCAGAATTGAACTGCACAGGGCACTAATTTTAAAATCTATCTATCCTATGAATTTTCATGATAATATGGTTGAAATTTTTTATCAATCTGCAAAGTATTCCTCAAAATTTCCCATAGCGGATTATTGAAATTTATTTCATTTATACATATATGACTCTAAGATTCTCCTATTTAATCAACTTGTCTATAATACAAGCACCAACATCGAAAGTCAAATTCATATAATCCAAAAATTCGACTGAAAATTAAAATAAATATGTGACCCTCAAAAATCATAATTCCGAAAAACCCACAATTTCACTGGTTTTTTGCATTATAATTAGGTTGAGATAAACATTTCCTAGAAAATTAAACAGATGGGTCCACATCTGTTGTACTTGAGGACATTTTGGTAGCAATAACATGTACGTATCACAAAACGATAAAAACAAATATATATAATACCGCTTTGAAAGTGGACGTAATTTGTTCTCTACTAGTAACTCGAGAGTGTCGAACTGAGGGACGGGAGGATCAAACAGGTCTAGACGGTCAAACTGAACTGCGACATTCCATCCGGACCTGGTTGCCCATCATCACGATGTAGTAACCGTGGCTTCTACGTGCACTGTACCTCAACGTTGAGAAGGCATTCGACGACGACGGCTAATAATACTGGCGATAAGTTGGTGCCATTATGACATATAAGATATAAGGCTTAGCTGAATTCGGGTTCCTTCCACGTTCGGCCTGCTTGGAATAATTATAAACTGCGATTCTCACTCAAAAGACCTCATCAGAAGAGTCTCTGCTGCGGCTGTTTCGCTACGACCATGATTGATTGTTATTTCATTTTGACTTTGACGATTGTAGCCTGTACAGCTTCATGAGTTGACATATTGTTTTGCCCCAATAACTTGAAAGATGGTGACAATAAACTTTCACTGAATACATCTATCTTCAGCTGTCAATTTCACGATGTTAACTGTCAATGGGACAGCCCACATCTCATAGTAGCTTTGTTTATGCTTGGAGTACTCGCTGATATCATCTAATCGATAAATATTTGTCACTTTGAACAGCTATTTGAAAAATTCTGCTCCTCACATCGTTCGCAGCATCTACGGTCGGAGCACACGCTATCACAGCAACGCTGAACGGTATGGCACTGAGGCGTATACGGACGAATTATCACGGGTATTATAAAACAGCAATGCACGTCACCTTGGTGGCTTCGTGTAATACTAGCAGCTTGTCTTATCACCAAAGGTAGTGAATTCTGAATTTTGAACAAAATCATTTAGTACTACTGATACATATGCATTACCTGAAAAGTTTGACAAAGGCATTAGATAATGTCTGGGTTCGAAACTAGATGCACCTGATTTTGACACAGAAAAAAATTGGGAGCGCCCGCGTCTAAATGAGAAAATAGCTAAAATTCAATATTTTTCAAATAAATCGTTAAATGGATAATAAATAGCTACTGCGTCACAGACTGCTGATAAGTGATTACTTAATTTATGATTGTGTTTAAAATAAATTTTATGCAAATTTTAGATAAATATATGAATTTCGCTAGCGCTGCATTTCTACACGAAATTCATAAGTACGATTTCATTATTTTTATTCCTACACTACAAAATCAGGGTCTGAATAGTACAAAAAATGGTCATTCACAATCTTGGCTGTCGAATGCAAAATTTATGCAGCGCGACTTGGGCTCCCTGACGTACCTAAGCAATTTGTGTATATACCTCTATACATACGTATGTTCATTTCATTTATCCCAGACCATCGAATCGCAGCTCATTCGCACAGCAATATGTTTGCGGTCTTAATGTACAAAAGTGTGCAGTCAGTTTCGAGATAAATCTGTACATATACCAATCAATCTATTCTACAACTAAACCATAATTAAGAAAATTTCAACCAAGATATTCTAACCGAATTTTTGATGCCTTGAAATACGGGATTACTCTTTCGATCAGGCAGCTGTCAGGGAATACATAGTCGGTTCGTGCGCACAATATATTATACCTCGCCCTATATAACAAAAAATCATACTTTCAAACGAGCCTACTATGTCAATGTTAAGTATTACAATACTATAGAACATGGTTATCGTAAAAACCAACACATTAGATAAAATTATACCCGTACAGAGACATCGAAAATTTTCAGCTGTCTTTGGCACTACATCCGAAAACAACTCTATAACAATTCGTCCCGCCGATTGCTCGTCGATTATGATATCAAAAAATACACGAGGACGAGATTTAGATTTGGCTTGACCCATATTGCGCTACGGTTAGCGGCTATGCAGTTATATCAACCGTATACGTTATGCATCAATAATCTTAAGTAACAAAAATATACAATTTATGTACCAAGCATTATAATAATTAAGCTGCTCGAATTATGAAGCAGCTAGTTACGCTATACGACCTATATTATGTTATAAATGACCTGAAAAAAATCCCACGTTTACATCCACACATATTCAACAACCCATAGGTTTTACATTTAAATGAAGACTGCTACTTACTATCAAACTACGTTTACATTTATTGGAATTTGAGTTTTCTTTTCGGGGAACCCTGTCACTCATCACTCGGTGGTATATACCAATAAGTCTGTAAATTAAGTAGTGTGTGAGTATAACATGATGCACCTGCACCATCAAACCGTTCTTTCGCCAAAACCACGAACTGAAATTCGTGGTCAAATGTCGGCTATTCGTATTCAAAGTCTTGGCAACCGCTAATATGGAATCAATGATTACTGAATTCAATTTACGAGAGCATACATTTACCGATTTTGCACGTTTATCCGTATTTATCAAATCAGATCAAGAATCGCAGAGTTGTGTTCGGTATCTATCAGTGTATTAATGTATGCTATGAAAACGCGACTCTATTTAGCAACTAAGGTCCACAACAGTCGTGTGGAATACCGCCTTCTGCAACAGGGTCAACAAAGTATTCTCCATACGTCTGCTTGCTTCAACCCCGACGGCCGATTTCTGTTTGAAGATATCGATGTTGAAGCTCAACTGCAAAACTAGCAACTTAGAAGCCTTAGTTGCTTCTTTAAGTGCGGTGTCCTTAAGAATACGGCACGAAACAACCGATAGAACAGGGTATATAAACTCGTACAGCAGCGCCACGCTAGGTTTCTTGGTTCGCAACACAGTTAGGAACGGCTCGAACAACTTTGAAGTTGGCTGCTGCTTGAGTTTTTCGACCCACACTGGCAAATGTGGCAGCATTCCCGATACCCGCACGGCGAAATTATGTGTGTCGGGGTCCACCGAACTACATAGAACATTGGAGGCCACAGGTTGGAGCCGGGAATTTCTGAGTACTGAGCTTGGAGAACAGAACACTCCTTGAACATGTAGACCAAGCATGATTTTATGGTTTTGTAGCACATTAAAGTATATCATTGACACTGTGTATGCTACACGCGTTCATGCCACGTACAAGCGTGTTCTCCGGCCTTTTCTCAATGACTTGTTTGGTGATCTGATGGAATTTTTAATCCACATATGGTCTATACATTGATATCTATAAAATTCAACTACGGTAGTAACTTAAGGCCTTTCTAAAGCTGTGGATTAAACACAGAGCAGTTGCACACTGTATCAAATCAGACAAAAGAATCGGGTGCCGTCTCGCTTATTCGAGTGGTCGCAAAACCGTACGCACAGATCAATGTTACAATTTTGGTCAATGCTGCTCCGTGCTTCGTGAAAAAGTACAGTGAACTGGGTAAAACAGCGAACTTATAAACGAGTTCCTCTTTGAAGTTATTTGAAAAAAGTCTTTGAATTTTCAACTATTTCAACACTACCTTTAGATCAATAATGTTTAATTTATGTTATGGGTAAACAAACTAATCATAAAGTACCGACTAAGCAATATACTAATAATAACCCGAAACATGGCTATGCGTCCTTTCCTCACTCAATCTCAGTCACTAAAGAACGTTTCACGACGTAGAATGATCGAAAAGTTTGTTTGCTTTATCTATGGGATTGAAACTCCTTATCGCGATACCTGATCGGATCAAATGTACCTTTTGTGCTGGCGTTGTGACTAGTTGGTTTCTACTTAATCCTACCACTGCCTTCCGCAGTTAAACGTCGAGCTGCATACACTCGTAAACCATCCACGAAATCCTTGACCGTTCCGGTTTGTCGTAGACTTTGCAAATTGCTCATATGATTCGTCAGCGTCTTTGGTATGTCGAATCGTTCTCTGAACTTCTTGACCAATTCGCTGCAGTTGTACAGCTCTTTAGCTTTTTCGAGCGTCAATACCTCCAAATATTCTGCTTTTCCTAGCATTTTCGCTTTGAGCACTGGGAGTTTTTCTTGCTCGTGGTCAATTCCATCATGGGCCAACGCTTTTTCGAGTTCTTTACGGAATTTGTCGAAACTTGTATCGCCCTTGTACGGTTGCAAATTTCAGACCTCATTCTTCAACTTGACCATGATCGCTTGACCGATTGATTGTTGCATTGTATTCGGTACTTGCGGCGTTTCTTTAGTCGCCACCTTGATCAACCCTTCGATCAACTGTTGGTTTATCATCCTCAGTTCATTATTTTGTTGGCTTTCGTTGTTGCCCTGATTTGTTGTCGCCGTCGTTTGTTGTGGTTGATAGTATTGACATGCATACGGTGTTGTTGTTTCTAACGGTGCTCCGAGATTGATCATCGAATTGTTTCTCACATGTGGAAATTGATTGCATTAAGGGACCACTGGTGTTGCACCGCAACAGCCGTGTGTGCCATTTTGTATTGTCCCGGTTGCTATACATTACGCCTGGTTCCACATATTCGCCTTTTGAAATGCTCCGTTGTTCGTTGTTGCGCACGGGGTTTGCGCTGATTTTGTGCATTGACCGTTTGACTTGCACCGGTTTGTTTTGCAGCACATCGAACTTGGTTCACACCGGCTGGATCTTGATTTGCACCGTACTGCATTTGGTTTACATTGGGTTAATCCCGGTTTACATTTCATCGTATTTGACTTGCTCCGCATTCGCGTTGGCTTGCCCGAATCGATCGTAAATTGCAAAGCTTGCGTCTCGATTTGTATTGAGTCGCACATGGTTTATGCCACATCGCTCTAGACTTGTATCGATTTCGTTACGATTTGCACCGAATTGTTGGCAATTTACATTGAACTGCGTTTGATTTGCACCCAATTGGTCGTGGTGTGCACCGTATTGCTCTCGGTTTACGTTAAATCCTGTTTGATTTGCACCGAATAAGTCGTCGTTTGTATCGCATTGCTCTCGATTTGTATTGATTTGCATTCGGTTTGCGCCAGGGCAATCATTATTTGCACTGAATTGACCTGGGTTTGCGCGGAATCGTGTTTGATTTGCACCGATTTGGTCTTCACTTGCACCGATTCGTGTTTGGTATAGGACCATTCGTTTTTTATTTGCACCGCTTTCGCTTTAGTTTGTATTGAATTGGATTTGGTTTGCGTCGATTTTATCTTGGTTTGCACCGCATCGAATTAGGTTCCCATTAGATTGATCTCGGTTCGCGTTGTATCGTATCTGGTTTGTACTGAATCGTTCTTTACTTTCACGGAACTGATCCTTTTTGTATTGCATTGCTCTCGTTTGTGTCAAATCGCTTTTGGTTGATCTCGGTTTGTGTCAAATCGCCTTTGGTTTGAACCGAATTGATCTCGTTTTGCCTTAGTTCGTATTTGATTTGCGCCGAATTCGTTTTGATTTATATAAATTGAATTGTTCGAAATTTTCGTCGAATTGGTCATTGTTTGTATTAAATCGCATTTAGTTTACATCGATTTTTCCTTTACTTGCACCGAATGAATCGTAATTCGTATTGGATAGGGTTTGGTTTGCACCGAATTGAGTTCGATTTGCACCAAATTGAATTTGTTTTCCATTGAATAGCGTTTGGTTTGGGCCAATTCGTTCATTATTTGAGCCGAATTGATCTGGACTTGCATCGAATCGGGTTTGGTTCACATTGAATTGCGTTTGTTTTGCACGGAATTGATCACCATTTGTGTCAAATTGGTCTCGATTTATGTTGCGTCGCGTTTGATATGCACCGTTGTTTCTAAACTTACACCGTTTTGGTTTGTACCGAGCCAGTTTTTATTTGCATTGTATTGCGTTTGGTTTGCATCAAATTGATCATCGTTTGCATTGAATTGATCTCGGTTTGTATTGACTAGCGTTTTATTTATGTCGGTTCCTTCTTTGTCTGCACTAATTGTATAAACATCTCATCGTATTGATCTAGGTTTGCACTATATCGCATTTGGTTTGCACCTCGTTCGTTTTGATTTGCACAGAATTAGCTTAGGTTTGCACCGTATTCGTTTGAATTTACACCGAATTCGCTTGGGTTGCATCGAACACGTTTAATTTTGCACAGATTTGATTTCGGTTTAACCCGAGTTGATCTGGGTTAGCATAGAATTGCATTTGATTTGTGCCGGGTTGGTTTTCGTTTGCACTTATTGCCCTTATTAGAAGAAGTCTTATGTAAAATAAAGATTCCGGCTATTCAGACAATAAACTTGACCTTCTGGTACATCACATAATTATTGACACCGTTCCCTGTACTTTTATGTTGGGGGCACTCGGACACCGTTGTGTTTTATACTGTTCAATTGGAGGGAGAGCCTCGGACACCGAATTGTTGTGCGGGGGCTCGGACGCCTTTGCCGCGGCACTGAAGCTTGCTTTTAGGTTAGCGATACTTTTTAATAAAAGCGCACAACTTTCTAGTAAGACAGTGGATAATAAATTCTAGGTAAACATTCAAAATACCTGACACCATAGTAGCCGGGTACCCTGCAGCTGTCCAGGTTCCCATCGCGCTATCCGGATACCCGATAACTGGGTAGCAAGTTACCCTTTATATGCTTAAACGATACAGATTCAAGATATTCCCCGAGTCATACTGTTCATTGCAACGTATCGCGAAAGGATTTTATCAACATGCTCACGTTTACATTGGACCACAAATGTTTAACGCTGCTCTGTTAATGCGCCGCACATATAGATGCCGGCACCTGACGCAGGTCTTTGAGTCTACGAGGTTCATGGCATTGAGTGCGTAGTGCGGAGAACTTGTGGGATACTTGGTATAACTGGTTATAACATGATTACCGGCTCTTACCGGATTGGTTTGGTGGTAAGGGTCGAATGATGTTGATGCCTAGCATGTGGAATGGTGCTAGGGCCTTGATCGGTTGAAGCGGGTTTCTTCGTTTTAGTCCTTGTCGAAATCGAGCACACGGAACACATTCTTCTATGTATTGTCGTAGGTCGCGGGTCACGCTTGGCCAGAAAAACTTTCTTGTCATTTTCGACCATACTTTCTCGAATCCCAAGTGTACTCCATACTTGGATGTGTGGTATATTTCGAATAACGGTCGTCGGAAATCGGGAGGTACCACAATCTCGAATTCACATGGTTCGGTTTGTTGTGGTCGATCTTTTCTTCGTAGCCTGTACAGGATGTCGCCGTAGATGATGAATTAGTGTTCATGTGCCACGATCCTTTTCTTCTCAAATTCGGGGGTTGTATCCAGGAATTTGTTGTGCTCGATGTAGTGCTGGAGCGAGTGGATACATGGGTCTTCATTTTGTGCGCGCACCAGTTCTTCTGGTGTCCATGGTTTTTCAAATCTGAAGTATTGTGAGTACATTCTCGGCCTCGGTTATTTCAGGTTCTTCAGGTGCGTCTGGTTGGACCAATTCTTCATCCGATTCCAATCTTTCCTCCTGTCGTTCGTTTGGTTCCTATATTTGGTCCGTTTCTATCAAGATTCCACCCGAACATTCTTTCTTGGTTGTTTCCGTCGTTGCGATAACGGTTGCTCCGTTTGGTTTTCGTCATCAAAGAGTTTAAGTATACTGTCTTCTTCTTCTGAGGTTTTTCCACCACCGGTTGGTTATCTTCTTCACTATCATCACTAATTGTTGTTACGTTTCTGCTCGATGAAGCCTTTTGTCATTGTTCGTTCAACTTCTTGAGTCCATTCTTTCTTTGGCCCTTCCTTTGATTTTGTCAGTCTTGCTGACCTGTCTTTCCTTGTTTCTTCCGACTGTACCTCTTCCGTCTTCCACCAGTTACTAGTTCTTTACCTTTTCCCGTTTCGTTTTGACTTTCGATATCGGACCACTAACTCCTTCTTGCGTTGGTTGTACTTGTACCTCTGTTTCGAATATCAGAGACACATCTGAGTCAGATTCTTCTTGATCCACCGCAGCTATCGGATACTTTTTAATTCTTTGATTTCCTTTACGTTGGTCTTCCTTGAGTTCTTGTTATTTTTAATTATTCTTATTGGCTTCTTTTGTTCTTATTTGGATCGCTTGTTGTTGGTTTCCACCAGATCTTTTGGTTACTAGTGGTTTGTATTTGTTCTTCGTTTCTTCATCATCCGATTCCATGTTTTCGGTTCCAGGGGCTACTGGTGGCCTTGACATGCAATCCGCGTTCTGATGGTATCGTCCCGGTTTGTATGTGATTGTATACTCGTACTCGAGGATCTTGTTTGCCATTGGTGCCAGTCTCACAGTCATTTGTTCCACTGGTCGTTTCTTATTAAGAATCTTTACCAATGGTGCGTGGTCCGTGATGATCGTTGTATGGTTTCCCAATAAGTACGGCCGGAAGGGTTGAACCGCACGGATTACTGCCAGGCATTCTTGTTCCGTAATCGATTAACGGGTTTCTTCATCGCGGTACTTATTGCTTTCATAATGAATTACATGTTCATTCCCCGTCTCGTCTTCTTGTGATAGGATGTATCCAATACCATGTTTGCTTGCGTCGTTGTACAGGATGAATGGCCTGTATGGATCCCGGTATCCCAATACTGGAGGCGTTGTCATCTTGGTCTTTAAAGCAACAAACGCTTGTTGGGTGTCTTCTATCCACAGTTGACTGAACTTCACTATTGGTGATCGTTTGTTGGTGATGTCATAGAGTGGCGCTGCTATTGTTCCGTAATCGGGTACGAATTGTCTGTAATATCCGGTTAACCCAAGGAAACTCTTGAGTTGCGTTACAGTCTTCGGTTTCGAGAAGCTCTGTATCTTCTCAATCTTTCCAGGGTCCGTTGAAATTCCTTTATTCGACACGATATGTCCGAGAAACGGAATTTCTTCTTTCAGGAATTCACATTTCAATCCCTTTGCTTTGAGGTTCGCTTTGCGGAGACATTGTAGTATCTGGCTGATATCGTACAGATGGTCCCAATATGACGTCGAAAATATGTCATCGAGGTAGCATAGGCACGATTGCATTAGGACGACCGCTAAAATCAATTGCATCATTCTCTGAAATGTTGCAGGAGCGTTTGTCAATCCAGACGGGATGACATTGAATTCGAATAGACCGTCGTGACAGATGAACACGGTCTTTTCTTTATCTTACTCGTTCATCGGGACCTGCCAGTATCCCGACTTTATATCCAAGGTTGAAAAATACTTCACTCCGCCTAACGCGTCCAGCATTTCATTGATTCGTGGTAACAGAAGGCTATCACGCTTTGTGATTGAGTTGAGCATTCTGTAGTCGGCACGGAATCTTTTTGATCCATCCTTTGTGTTGGTCAATACGATCGGTGATACCCACGGATTATAGGATCTTGTGATCACTCCTTGATCCAACGTCTCTTCGACTTGCTTGCTTGCTTAGTTTCGGTCCACGTATGGTAGGCGTCGCATTTGTTGTTGTACTGGTTTCTCGACCGTGCTTTGGATGTAGTGTTCCGCTTTCGTATTGATCCCGATGTCGAAATCCGATTTCGAAAAGATGTCTTAATTGTGGAGTACGGTTGCTAAGTACGTCTTTCCTTCTTCATCGGTAACCTATTTCTCCAGATTGATTTCGGCAGGAAGTGCGATACTGTTCATGTGCTCCGTTTGATGTATCACTTGTTCTTGAAATTGCTCCATGTTAAACCGTCGTTGTTCTTTCTTTCTTTCTTCGACTTCCGTATCCATAAATGATATCGTTTGTGGCTTCTTTATCTGTATTTCACCGGTCATGATTTGATTTTCGTGTTTCCTCTTTTTCCTACTACGATCCATTCCGACTCTTTTTCTTTCTTTCTTGTTTGTTTCTTTGCTTCTTTTTGCCTGAACCAATCGATCGCTCTTTGTGCTTTCTCTTCATCAACCACTGTTTTCACGATCGTTTCTTCGACCTTCTGTAGCAATGGTTGGTCTTCAATTATCTCCATCTCGACTGTGTTAAAGTTGCACACCGGTATCATGATGTTTTCTTCTTACACTTTGGTTATACTATTCGGTATTGCCAATCCGTTGTTGGTCTTCATCAGAGGTTCCACCACTACCGTGTCGCCTCCTTTTGTTCCTTCCGGGATCTTCACTTCGATGAACTTCGCTGACCATGGTGGAATCACATGTTTATACAAATACTTGCAGATTTCAATGTGATGGTCGTTTTCTTGGCTGATCGATCCCATTTCATCAGTTCTCCAGCAATGTGGTATCGGTTAACCGTTCATCTTGATTCGTAGTTCTTGATAATCGATCACCAATTCAAACGCTGCCAAGAAATCGTGTCCATATATCGCGACTTTCGGAAAGTTCTTGATTACGATGACCCGTATCTTCCGTACTTTGTTTTCGAGATGGACTTGTACGAAGAAGTATCTTACAGCTCTTTCTGTTAGATCCCCATTGAATCCAACTGCGCATAATGAGGTTTCTTTGAGTGGTAGATGCTTGAAATGTCTTTCGTATCGTTCTTCGCTAATGATCGTTGTTTGCGATCCCGTGTCGACCAAGCCTCGGAGCTTCTTGTTTCCTTCTAGGTACGCACTAATGTAGTACCTCGACAGGACTGTTGGATCCCTACACGGTTCGTGTCCTTCCAATTGATCCACTTGGTTCACTTCCATGAACGTTTCTGTTTTTTCGTCTACGGATATATCTTCTATTTTCTCGGATTTCATTTAAGTGTTTTCTTTTCTTTCTACTACGCTCGCTTTTGATGGTCGATCGTTCATCGTCTCGTTTGATTGATTTGGTCGACTTGGCAATATTCGATATCGATTTTGATTCTGTTGTTGATTTTTTGTGTGGGTTTCTCTTGTGGTTTATCCCGCATTTCTTAAAGCACATTGTTCCGTTCTATGGCCCAATCTACCGCAATTATTGCGCCTTGGTGGCGTTTGATTCATCGCCGTTTGTCGGTTCTGTTGCTGTTGATTTGTCACCGGTATTGGCATTCCTAGTTGTTGCTGTTGTTGCCAATTCATTTGTGGTTGCATCAATTGTTGAGGTACTTGCATTGGTTGCATCATCGGTTGTTGCATTCCCGCCTGTCCATAATACGGTTGCATTGGTTGTTGGTAATTCATCCCGGTTTGCATTGGTACCATTGGTATCGGCATTACCCATGGTTGTGCAACTTGTTGCTTTTGTGGTTGTCGTGGTTGCATATGTTGATTGTTCCACCGCTGTGGTCGCCATTGCATTTGCGGTCTTTGTATTCGGGGTGCCCTATCCATTGGCCCATGCCTGGTCTCATTTGATTGACGTTCGGTTGACCCGGTCGATTGGATTGGATCTCCCGATATCTTGGTGGCTGTTCGATTGCACTTTCCAATCCTTGTGTCATTTGTTGATCGAGATTCTCCACCGCTTCGGCTTTCTCTGTCAATGTCGCGAAGGTTTCTTCCTTTGCCATGCATAGTCGGTTTCGAGTTTCGTTCTTTAACCTGGTGATCAGTGCGGACTTGAGTACTTCTTCAACGATTGTTTCAGGTATGCCCTTCGCGGTCAAATTTCTTGCTGCGGAGACCCGTAGTCCATCAACAAAATCTTTGACCGTTCCCGTTTGCCGTAGACTTCGTAGTTTGATCATATGGTTCGTCAACGTCTTCGGCACATTAAATGTTTCCTTGAACTTCTTGACCAATTCGTTATAGTTGCTGAGTTCTTCAGCCTTCTCGAGCGTCAAGACTTCCAAGTATACAGCTGCCTTTCCACGCATTTTCGCCTTCAGGACTCGCAACTTCTCTTGTTCGTCATCTATACCGTCTTGAGCCAACGTTTTCTCAAGTTCTTTTCGAAATTTCTCGAAGCTTGACCGGCCCTTATATGGTTGTAGATTTCGGACTTCGTTCTTCATCTTAACCATGATTTCTTAAACAATTCATTGTTGCGTTGTATACGGAACTTGTGGAGTTTCTTTAGTTGCCACTTTGATCAACACTTCAATCATTCTCGTCGTCAAGTCGTTGTTTTGTTGTACTTCTTGTACTTGATTCATGGTTTGACTCGTTGTTGTAGTGGAATTTGATTGTACTGCGGTACCATAGGCGTTACACCGTAATATCCGTACGCGTCGTTTGTATTGTGCCGATTGTTGGTTGCACTTAGTTCCATCTGCTCATCGTTTGAAAAGCCCCGCAGTTCGTCGTCACATGTGGGGCTTGCGCTTGATTGCATCCGTTTGCGCTTTGGGTTGTACCGAAATTCGTTGTCGCATTAGGGATCCGTAGTTGGTTCCATGTGTTCGCTGTTTGACTTGCACCGGTTCGTTCTTTTTTGCACCGTAATGCGTTTGATTTGCACCGCGTCGTTCGTGATTCGTATCGATTTGGTCTTTATTCGTATTATGACTCGTATTCTTGCACAGTCTGACATTTCACTTTCACTATACACCTCGGCCACTAATTTCGGTGTCTTTTACAATCCCTATCTAATACTTTAGGCGTTAAATTTATTTAAAGCTAAAAAGTATTGACCTGTTCCTTAACCCTAAGTTATACCAACTAATGTTTGAAGGTTATACTTGAACGATAGGGGTTAAGATTTATGTTATTTGTTACTTTACTAAAGCCATTGTGGGTTGACACAATGACTCCGGAAGCTAGCCACTACGCGATTATCTAGGTATCTCAACATAAGCCTTAGAATTACGCCAATAATGCCGGTTATTTTAAACTGGCGACTCAGGAAGTTAGCCAACCACGTTATTAAAACTGTACAGTAGCGGTCGACTACTATACAGTTGAAGTTTCTCACTTGACTATCTGAAATCGGGATGTTTTAAGGGTAGGAATCTCTCGAGGCGGTTATTCGAATCCTCACCCCTTACTCAACCGGTCTACTCAAGAATAGTGCGTTCCACACAATGATTAGGGAAGCTAGCCACCGATGTGTTAGCACTACTAATTTTATTCGAGTCCCACCTGCAATCTCGGCCTGGTTACCACTCACTCGACGCTGCGCCGAAATTTGTAAAGTATATATTATTAGCCAAAGTGTTATACTACTACCTATCGCTCCTAGTAAGCCCTTATTGCCACTGTTCTCGACGATTTTATAAGGAAAGTAATATTACTAAATAAACTAATAATAGTGATAGGGTTACTTATTTGTGTCGCCGATCACTACTCTTCCTTTAAGGTAGACCTTTCTTTACTCTAGTACATGAATTCGAATCACATGCAACGCATTCTTTGCGCTTCCCAGTAAAACAACAGCTTTCGTGCGATAATAGAAAAAGGAAACCCGAGTATAGGCGTTTCCTGGTCTTTTTGATTCACTTGTCCAGTGGGCTAAGGCCGAGTATAGGCACCTTTCCAGTAGGACTGTGATGGCAGGTATCCAGTTTATCTTAGATGTACACTCTAAACCTCTGCTCTTTTCTTAGTAACTCGTATATACATAACAAACACAATAAAACCAAAAAGAATCAGGAAACTAAAATAATAACATTAGCTAGGTAAACCGTTGAATCAAAAACAACAATAATAATATTGAAGTGTATCAGGCTGTGAAGGCCGCTGAATCTCCGAGCGCTAACCCAGACTGAATAAAACTAAAACTTAAGTTCTTAACTACACATAGCTATTTACTACCAGTCGTAGTGGAACTACATTTTTTGAGCGGAGCGACGGCATTAGTAACATGAACGTACTCAATGTCTTGGGAATATATTATTGCTTAGACAACAATGAGTAAATGAAAGAATAGTTTTATTCCGTTCGAACGAAAAGCAAGACAAAGGAAGTCATGTGGCTTATACAGCATGATGATGAATGGTAATCGAAGCACAGCAATGAAATCATAGGACACGGAGTCTGAAAATAATTTTGCCTATAACATTCGTACTATAACATTCCTGTATGTACAATGCATCTATTTTCCTATTTCCCCATGGAAAACTCAACGTATATGGTGTTAAAACGACTCTAGGACCAATAATTAAGCTGTTATGCGCTTAATTAGGGTGTTAATTAGCTAATTAGCTCAATTAATGATAAAATTGGCAAGTTGCCAAACTTCTAAAATATCAGGTGCACATCCTCACATGATAAGCTTTCAAACAAAAAATAGTTTTTTGAAATAGGTTCAGTGGTTCTTGAGATCCATGAAAGACGAACGGACATCGACGTTTTTGCTCCCAGACAGAAAATAAAACCGCTTCGCTCGATCGCCTCGCTTCGCTCAACAATGTCGGGGTTGGTGCCTTTGTCTACACAAAATTTTCATTTTCTTTTCAATAAAGGCCGCCCCCACGCCGCCCTGGTAGTGCCTGTTGTCCTCGGCTTGCTATATGAGAGTAATATCTTGCGTAAAACTGTATATTATATATACTATATATACTATATACCTAGCTATGTAATTTATTAAATTAATTAAAGTACTTATTACTTATTTAAAAAATCCCTCTAAATAACCCTACCCTTCCCCCCTAAATTAAATACCCCTATACCCTCAAAACACATTTTTCTTTTCCCCACCCTATTTCGTAACCCCCATTTCCTATTCACCATTCCTTTTTCATTACAACCAAAATTTACCCCAAATCTATTTTTCTCCTTTTTCCTATTTTTCTACCAAAATTTAAATTCCGCCCTCTCCACCAAAACTTAATCAATCCCCCTAAAATTGTCATATCTTTTTCCAATAACTATACCTAACCACATATTAAACCCCCTCCTCCCCTTCTTCCTATTTTCTATAAATTTACCCTTTCCAAAAATATCCTTTTTCTTCCCTTTTTCTCCATTTTTCAAACATCTCCCATTTTCTAAATATTTAACCTTCACTCCTCAAATTTAAAATACATACTCCCCTACCTACCCCCTTCATCATATTAAAATTTCACTATCCCCATCTTTCTACTTTTCTCAAACCACACCCCACCGTTCTACCCCATTTCTCATTCTAAATTTTTCATTTAAGCTTCTTCTAAATTATAATAAATATATAATATATAGGTTGTTATTGTATATCTTTAATCTTGCGGCGATCGCGTATATCTTTAATCCAGTACAGGGTACTGTTTGCTGGCGCCTACGTGGCGATGTGATTATTACTAATTATTTTACTTGCTTTTGGTATTGAATTGGGAATTATTATGTAGTTGTATTATTAAATATATTTGGTTTTGTTTTGTATTTTAATGAATTACCTACGCGAGGGACTTTTCATAGTTTATATTACGTGTCGTTTTAACGGAGAGGGTGTTAATGCTTAATTCGCGAGCGGTTGCGTGTGGAGATCGATAAATTCATTCTTATTAATAATAGTTTATG
>JASANE010021032.1:0-26017 GCA_030248225.1 Trileptium ribeirensis
TTTGCCATTACTTGTTATTAACATTTGTTATTACTTGTTTTCAGGTTGTTGTTACCCATGCCGGGACTTCATGGGCTTACTAAGGGGGGTGTTGGGGCTGGTGCCTTTTTCACCACAAAATTTTTCCTTTTCTTTCACTAAAGGCCGCCCCCACACCGCCCTGGTATTCCCTGTCGCCCTCGGCGTGGTATATGAGCGTAATGAGTACGTAAACTTATGTATATACCTGTATATATTATATATATATGTTATAAACTAGCTATGTATTTAACTATAAATATATAAAATATAATAAATCTATATAAATTCCAAAATTCACCCATACCCATAAATTTCCCAAAACCCCAAATTTTATACTTAAAAACTCCTAAAACCTATTTCTTTCTTTTAAATATCACTTTTCCCAACCCATATCCCATATTCACCCACCCTCTCCTTCTAAAACCAAATTCTACCCAAAATCTGTTTTTCTCCTTTTTCCCATTTTTCTACCAAAATTCAAACCCCTCACTCTCACCCAAACCTCCACCAATCTCCCTAAAATTTTCATATCTTTTTCACATCACCACCCCCATCCACATATTAAACCCACTCCTTCCCATTCTTCTTATTTTCTATAAATTTACCCTTTCCAAAAATATCCTTTTTCTTCCCTTTTTCTTCCCTTTTTCTCCATTTTTCAAACATTCCCCATTCTCTCAAAACTCAACCCCAATCCCCTAAATTTTAATATCCTTTTTCCCTTACCACCCCTATTCATATATCTACTCCACCCCTTTCCCATTTATCTATTTTTCATAAATTTCTATTTTCCAAAATTCCCATTTTTCTCCAACTTTTCACATTTTTCAAACATCTTCCATTTTATCAAATCTTAACCCCCACTCCTCAAAATTTAAATACAAACTCCCCTACCTACCCCCTTCACCATATAAAAATTTCACCATCCCCCTCTCTACTTTTCTCAAACCACACCCCAACTTTCTACCCCTTTTCTCATTTCAAATTTTTCATTTAAAATCCTTTTTAAATTATATAACAAATATATAGTATATATTATTATCGTGGCAAGCGCGTATATTTTAATCCAGTATGGTATTGTTTGCTGGCGCCTACGTGGCGAGGTGATTCTTACTAGTTATTCTACTTGCTTTTGGTATTGAATATTGAATGATTATTTATTATTATCAGTGTGTTGTGATTATGAGGGTAGTTTCGAGTTTAATTACCTAGCTACTTTAGGGACTTTTTCATAGTTTTATATTACGTGTCATTGCGGTTTTTTTGGATTATGTCGACGTCTATTTGATAACTTGCGGGTTTGGAATGGTTGCGCCGGTTGGCGACGCCATTGATATAGGCATATGCTTAGAGTGAATTTTTAATGAATTTCGACCATGTGAAGGTTACTGTCTAGCGAAAAGCTGCCTTCGGCTAGAATTAAGCGAGTTTTCTTGGCTTTGGGTTTAATGCTTATTTGATTTAATACATTCAGGCTTGTCGCGACTTGTAATATGCACAACTACGTTCATGCTGCTTTTTGGTCAGATATTCCTTACATGCTTCAGCGTCCATACGCGGTTGGTTTGCGGTTAACTACTATTTCTGGTATTGTCGATTACGTAAATCTGGTATTGTCGATTACGTAAATACAGGCGAACAGGTATAGCGGAAATGTATCGAAAATTATGCTAGTATATAGTTCTGTTGTATTAACTGCGATATATTTATCTTGAGACAATAACGAATGGGTTTCGTAGTGTTATCTCATTTCGCTCGTCGTTTGGAGTGTACTAAAGTAGATTATATAAATACGGTTAATGCAGCTGTGAATACAAGTCGTTTTGTTGTCCGTGGTCAAATAATATTCACAAACGTTAATGTTGCATGTTAGCTGTGTATAATTTCGGAGTGTCGTGCCGTAGCTTAACGCAGTTTTAACCATCGGATGCCAAATCTGATTGGAACGGGTGCACGCTGTTTAAAGATTGAAGTGTTTGGCTAGACTGTTACGAGGCGGCACTGCGCGGGAATAGTGAATAAACAATTACTACTATTTGGCTGTTATTAGCATTTCGGAAAGAGCGGAATAGAACTTTACTGCTAGCCTATTAAGCTGTAGTTCCTGTTCGGTCGCTCTCAAAACAAGAAACACTAGGTCGTTCACCATCACTTTACTGGTTCGCCCAGACCACGAACTCACGCACCCCAGCTACTAGTACGTTATTTATTGGTGGCCTAAACTGTATTTTTCGTGTGTTATAGTAGCGACTGGGGTTCGGAGCGTCGCGTAAGCACGAGTCTACACGCCGTCGAAAAAGATTAAACTCCGACAACGCTGTTAACTTTTTATTTGGCACACTTTAGCCTCCCAGCGAAGCTCACTGGGTATTAAGTTTAGAAGGGGAAGAGTTGTACCACGCGGTAACCCCTGGTGCAATGGATACAGTGACTCGACGCACAAGTTCATCACCGAAAGACAAGCCAGCAACTGCAAATAGCGAGGAACTGTCAAGTAACCCTCAGCTATTTTGTGCAATTGTCATGACACCTTCCAATGAGTGTGTAGTCGCCGCACGCAGCTTAATGTGAACGGTGCATCACCGAAAGATGTGGATACTTTGCGAGATGCGCAGCTCAGCGTGTTTTTGTTCGTGAATCGTGTTTTTGTTTCTCCGGGGTCCTACCTAAGCGCCTGGTTTCGTTTCTGTTGATGGCCCGTTTGAAACACACGTGCAATTGATTTATTGCAAAATAAAAATTTCACAAATCATGACTCAACAACCAAGCTAGGATAGCAATGTTTCGTTTCGTTATAATAACTCCGAGTAACAAAGATAATGGCCGGTAACTAGATAAATAATGTGATGGCCTTTAGATATCGTGTACGCAATCTAGCTCCAATGAAGATTCATGCCCGCGCTGCTTCCTAGTAGTTATCTGAAATTATCGATTGTCCTCCTTCATAGTGGTATGGCTAGGTGTTTAGTGTTGAATAGCCTTCCTGTCGTAAACCCTCTTTCTTGATCTAGGTTTGGGATTGGTGGGAAAGAGAAATCACTCTTGGCATGGATGTGCGTATATCAGCCTGTATAGTAAAATGGAGTAAGTAATAAAAGTTTGGGTGCTGAAATGTGCTGAGAATTGTTATTCATAGCGTCTCCGATTTCTTAGTTTTCTCGCACGATGGTAATGTGTTCCACTACAAACCTTAAAAACAGATTCACAATCACTAACTGTACCCGCAGCGACATTTTAGACCGGTCAATTTCGACCTTGCCATGGTTTACTGCACGATAGTTGTTCTGGAGGAATCTTAGAAATTTGGGTCTCTGTTTTTGAAAGAAAATTGAGCAAGGCGTAAGTTCTTAATAGCTGCGATTTAGGTGGCAAATGCATTCCATGATGCAAATATCTAAAATATGCAAAAGCATATTCTGCTCAATCAACAGTAAAATAACCTATCCCGTCGCCTTACTGGGAATATATACAGTTTCTAGATTAGTATAAACATTGTTGTCAAATTCTGAACGCAACAACTTAGTATAAAAGAGAAATATCCAACTTTTGGCAATGTTTTTATACCATGTTCAGTTTGAAGATTTCTACATAATATTTCACCTGGTATCACCTGGCCCCACCACCACTGACTGAATGTCGGTTGACTGAGGTCGCCACCATATCACACAACTGCCTCCACTGTAGCCGGTCCATTGCTGTTGTGACCATCATTTTGAAGGGGTTGGCATTCCAAGCTCTTCTTGGCACGTATCGGAAGTGTCGTTCAAAATCTTTAGTTGTTTGTCTCTTCCAGGTGTCTAATGCTCGACCACGTGGCCGTTTCCAGTCTGGAGGCGTGTCAGAGAGCAGCAGTATGTTGGGCCATCTGTCATTTGTCATTCGCAGAATGTGGCCAAGCAATGAGGATCGTGACTTGGCGATGTATTCTTGAACTGACAGCTTGTGCTTGCACGTTTGCTGGACATAATATTTGAGGAAGTATAACTGGTTGGCTACCTAATAGGAAGTGTAAATTTTTTCTGGTTGCTTTCACCTGGGACCCCATCTGATTTATGAATACACCGCATGTTACTCAATTGGCCAGACAGCTTAAGGAGCCACTACCATTGGTTGGTTTATACAAGGTTGTAATGAACAAATGTTACGAGATCTTTATTGTACCTTCATTTTACTGGAAAACTTTTTACGTTTAAGTTTTGGTCTCTCTGGTTTGGAAAAATTTTCCCGCTCTACATGATGTGTATTTGAGCCAAATCTGGAACGAAAATAAAGAAATTGAAAATCAGCTGCTAGAATTCTGGTTCCAGCATGGTTTTGGTAGTTTCGCGGCCGGTATTCCGGTGACTTCCTGCCACAACCGCCCTGGGAACCCCGTGTAGTGAGTCTTGTATATTTCGGGTTGAGGTCCGTATAAACTTATATCCTGTCGCCTAAAAACAATTTTCCTCGTGCCGAAGGCCACTTATTCATGTCCGCATTTCTCAAACAACGATGCTTTTGCAAAAGTGTTGGGTAAAATTACCAGTTGTTTGGTTTTTTACGAGCCGTTCACCTTGAGCAGAAGCTGGATACATGGAAGACCAATATATATCTTATTAGATTTATCCACTATTGAAGTATATAATGTCGGTTGAGCTGGTAATTATACACTTGTTTTTTGCTTATATGCTCTGTCACTCAGTAAGTTGCTGTGTGGTTTTTTTGCGTGTAATGCATAATTTTTAGTTCTGTTTTTATTTAGCTAAATATATAAATAGTGGCATTATGAAAGTGATTATAATAATAATAATATATACGTGTATTTCGTGAACAATGACTGAGCCACAAGGTCTCGAGGAACATCGACATTTGGCATTGAAATTTCATCGAATAGTGGATGACGGGGCCGCGGCGTGTGCCCGTGGCAACTTTGAGGTATCTATGGCTGCGTTGTTTTTGATTATTTCCTAATTCGTGTTTTCCAACAAACCACTAATTGTTCTGCTCATTGGTTTGTAATTTTGGAAATGCTTGTTGTCTTAAATTCTTTTCGAAGCAGATATCGAAAATATGGTTTTTTTTTGTTGAATATGTGTTGAAATGCTGGAGAACTTTGTACGTCTTTAACACATGGTGTTGCTGTGTTTAAACCGAAAAATCTTCGCCAGAAATTATTGCTTCTCGCTCGAAAGGCAGTTGTCATTTCTAGCAGTTTCTGTGAGTTATCTGAATTATCCACAGACGCAAAGTCTTGTTTACGAAGTTTGCGGGGCCTCCACACCGTTTTGCTTATTTATACTTTACTTGATGTAAACTGGTCAAATTTTAAGATAGTTGAAACGGAGCGAGTGAAGCGAGAGGATTTTCACTGACTATGCTAGCGAAAACTGTGAAAATTTTTTTGTCTGTCGCTGTCGTCCGTAACCCCTCTTCGAGTATATATGTGTGGATTTCGATAAATTATTTTGTTCGATAACAGGACTTATGACGACGGGCCCATTAGTTGAACGCGAACAGCTCTGGCCACATCTAGCCATACGATTACCAGTGATTAGCAGCCATATCACGCGACACAGGCTTTGAATCGAAAAAATACCGCCGCTCATCAAGATCTACAACTTTGTTGATTATGACACTATTGTGGGACCACTCTCTGGGCCCTGTGGGACCGAATATGGTTCATAGACCCTTTTCCAGAAATATCAATTCTTAAATTTCGGCATGTTGTGTGTCTTTACCTTACAAGGACTGTCTATTAGGTTATCAAGCACACTGAATACGAAGATTTTGTTATCGAGAGCCTAACTTGACTATGTTATATATACCTGCTCAGGCGTTTCATGGGTTTTTACAGTCGACAAACTCGTTCTCCAAAAATGTAGTCTGCCTTAATTTGTTTGGTTACGTATTGTAGGCAGGGCATTAGCAAAGATCTATATAATTGTATGCTTCGGTGGTTCTACAGGTATTAGGGTGGTATAATCGTCAAACGAAAGGTTTGTTATAAGCGATTCACATAATTATGGATGAAGTCGCTTTTGTTGTGTTTGATCCTCGCTTGCGTTTACAGGAGTTCTCAGGTAATCAAAAACAAATTTTAAGTGGATGTAAACGTGTAAAAATGTTGTCTATTAGGTACTAACTTAGTAAAATAACGAAAATCGTGCAGGTTCTAATTTTTTTGAGAATTGTGGCCCTAGACATCAATAGTTTTGCCTGCGGTGCCTCTAAGCATAATGTAGCCGAACACCCTGGACATCAAGAGTTTTGCCTGCGGTGCCTCTAAGCATTGTGTACCCAAAGATCCTGGATATCAAAAGTTTTGCTTGCGATACCTCTTAGCATTGTCTACCCGAAAACCCTGGACATAAAGAGTTTTGCCTGCGTAGCATCAAAGTATTATGTACCCGAAGACCCTGGACATTAAGAGTTTTGCCTGCGCGGTGCCTCTAAGAATTATGTAGGCGAAGACCCTGTACATCAATTGTTTTGCCTGCGGTGCCTCTAAGCATTGTGTACTTGAAAACTGTGTGTAGGCATCATGAAATTTGAGGCAACCTTATGCGTGCATCGCGTTTCTGGAAGCAAAGTAATTATCAAGCACACTGAATACGAAGATTTTGTTATCGAGAGCCTAACTTGACTATGTTATATATACCTGCTCAGGCGTTTCATGGGTTTTTACAGTCGACAAACTCGTTCTCCAAAAATGTAGTCTGCCTTAATTTGTTTGGTTACGTATTGTAGGCAGGGCATTAGCAAAGATCTATATAATTGTATGCTTCGGTGGTTCTACAGGTATTAGGGTGGTATAATCGTCAAACGAAAGGTTTGTTATAAGCGATTCACATAATTATGGATGAAGTCGCTTTTGTTGTGTTTGATCCTCGCTTGCGTTTACAGGAGTTCTCAGGTAATCAGAAACAAATTTTAAGTGGACGTAAACGTGTAAAAATGTTGTCTATTAGGTACTAACTTAGTAAAATAACGAAAATCGTGCAGGTTCTAATTTTTTTGAGAATTGTGGCCCTAGACATCAATAGTTTTGCCTGCGGTGCCTCTAAGCATTATGTAGCCGAACACCCTGGACATCAAGAGTTTTGCCTGCGGTGCCTCTAAGCATTGTGTACCCAAAGGTCCTGGACATCAAAAGTTTTGCTTGCGATACCTCTTAGCATTGTCTACCCGAAAACCCTGGGCATAAAGAGTTTTGCCTGCGTAGCATCAAAGCATTATGTACCCGAAGACCCTGGACATTAAGAGTTTTGCCTGCGCGGTGCCTCTAAGAATTATGTAGGCGAAGACCCTGTACATCAATTGTTTTGCCTGCGGTGCCTCTAAGCATTGTGTACTTGAAAACTGTGTGTAGGCATCATGAAATTTGAGGCAACCTTATGCGTGCATCGCGTTTCTGGAAGCAAAGTAATTATTGTTGCAGCTAGCACTTACCTTTGCCGTCGTGAGCTGTGCGTAATTGCATTTTAACCACCTTATCGCCTATCGCGGTAGTTTTTTTATGTCATGTTGAGCACGAACAAACGTAGTCATTTCATGATTTCAGCAAAATTCTGTGTTTCAGGAAGCATTGTGCCATTACGCTGACGCTATTCGGCTCGACCCGTACAATCATGTTCTGTTCTCCAACCGAAGTGCCATTTTATGCAAATTAGCTCGATATCACAACGCTCTGAGCGATGCGCGGATTTCTATTCAGCTCTGTCCCACGTGGACGAAGGTTGGTAAATTTGTAAAATATTGTTTGGCGCTTTGGTATATGCTTTAAGCAGCAATACTAGGCAGTTAGTACAATGTCTGATGTTACGTAATTATGTAATGATAGAAGGTGGGTCAACCCACGGGAGCGCAGCGAGAGTATAACAGCTAAAAGCTACATTTATAGTGATCAGTGCCTTTCAATGAATCACATTTTTTGCCACCTAGAAAACCTTTATAATCACAGATGCTACAAATTGTATCATATCGAAAGCCACGGTATGCGTGGATCTGGGGTTAGGGTCCCAAGTGATACATCACCATTTCAAACATATTCCGTCACTTATGTACGCTCAAATGAATTAATCCATCATTTTCGACCACCTCCAAAACGTATATAATCGCAGATGCAACAAAATGCTGATGCAGAGTTACATGGGCGATCAATCACAGTTCAAGGGGGAGTGTCCATGGTGATACAGAGCCGTTTCAAAAAGGGTACATCAGTCAAATATGTACGAATCAGCGTCTCGTCGTACTCAGTAGCCTCTTAAATTTTTAATGCTATAATTTGTTGCAGCCACGGATGCAACAAATTATAGCATTAAATTGAATATCACGAAATCATGCTAAATTCTAAATCTAAAGAGGGTTGTTTCGAGATACTGTGCTGATTGATAACGAGTATATCGGTCACAGACACGTTTAAATGAACAACTATATCGTTTACAGCACCCTTGAAAACCTTCATAATAGATATGCAACAAAATACGATTTCTTCGAGGATGGTGGTCCCAGGGAAAACAGTGCGATTGTAAAGAGGGTGTATTTGTCACAGATGCATTCAGATCAATCATCTCATCGTTTTCGGTAACCTCGAAAACCTTTAATTGCGATATATATAGTGTTTTAATTACCGATTATCTTAAAATGTTGTAATCAAAGGTTTGAAATGTGTCCTTTTGGGACTTCATTTTGTGCCCCTATTTTCATATCCACTAGTTCCGGAGTTGGTGAACAAAGTGGCAGATCTTGTCCGTCCACATGAACACAAAGAATATGCACCAATTTTTAATATGGAGCCTGTGTTTTGAGATATAACTGGAACCGTATTTTCTCTCCGTCACAAAAAATAGAGGGGTACAATCTTTAAAACGGGTGTACCATGCCACATTATGTACGGATGCCACTTATATATATATATATATATATATATATATATATATATATATATATATATATATATATATATATATATATTATATATTGTCACGGGACTGACTATATGCAAAAGACCAAATGAAAATATCCTTAGATGTTCTTTAGATATTTTGAAAAAACTTCAGATTTTTTAGATTATTTTGTATGGACGGACACGGTAAAATTTATCCGCGTGCATACAAATAAATGGTTGCTCACATCGCTGGCTGCGCAATTAGTAATCTGCACGCCGTAAACAACCGGAACCATAAGGTTGAAACCGGACCTCAATGTGGTCTTATAAATCTCTACGCTAAAGCAAATGAAGGGTGGAATAATGGTTCTGTTATATAATTGTGTTAAAAATAACCGTTACGTTGAACCAAATATACTGCCACGATATTATTACATTTTGAGGTTCTAGAAATAGTGGTAAAATTGCGTTGCTTATCTGTCGACATGTCCTGTGTCTGAGTTATGCGGCACGATAAATATAGCTTCCACTCTCGCATCTCCGTGTCACACTGAATGTTCACAATCAGCTAAACAATTTGGCTCAGCCATAGTCCGTGTATTATTGGTTTCTCTTTCTGAGACTAAATTATACAACAAATCTGCTTTAACAGAAAAATAAGTTTGTGCAACAAACACAGTTGGCAACCGAGAACGCAGCTTCCGATTGCATTGTCTAGATTTTACTTAACCTCAGTTTATACAAAATTGACACAGGGACGATAGACTCAGTTGATGTTACAGACTAGGTTACAGCAATATATAGTATTTAGAATCGCTTATGTTGTGGTGCCATTTCTGGTTCAAAATTCTGCCCGGAGCCTATTCTCCTGAAGAATCCATTCTCTAGGCATTTACGGTTGAGCGGGTTCAATTTTAACGCATAGCACAGCTCTCTCAGTAGGTTAAACAACTGTCGGAATGGCTTTGTTTTATTGACATGTAACGTTACGACGAACGACTACAGTATTACGATGAAAAATCCCACAAGAAGTAGTTTTCCTACTTACTTTTTGCACAGCAGTTTGTTCAGTTAAAACCTTGTAAAAAAATTGGTCATGCATAAAAAGATATGAATGTTTGAACCACAACTGGAGCTAAAATGTGGCAAGGATTTATTCTTACCGGTCTCCCGACCTAGGAAGACAAGGCTCGTATTCGAATCGTTATGAAATTCCATTGTGTGCACAGATCGGGAAATGAAAGCCGATTGCATGCATCGGCTGGTACGGTCGACATAACGGATCAGATCGTCGGAGCACTGAAAAAAACGACACGGCGGAAACAAGATTCATAGAACTGGCAGCGCTTGTGAGTCGTGGACGCGCGTTTTAAATTCACTAGTTGTCGAAGCAGTGACGACGGAGTTTAGTAAAGAATTCCAAAGATTGATAACTCGGTTAGAATAGAAATTATGCCTTATCAATAGTTGTGACATGCTTGTAGATGGTCGCAGTTTAAGATCATGTTGCCGTAGCTGGCGATGTTGAGCCAAATCAAACAGGAGTTTGTAATCATAGTCCACAAGTCCATGTACTAATTTGTGACACAAAATTAGATCGGCACGAAAGCGGCGAGTTTGCAACGTTTGGAGGCCTAATGCTTTTAATCGATCCTCGTATGGTAAATTCCGCAGAGATGGGACTAATTTTGTAGCACGTCTTTGTACCTTTTCTAGGATAGCAATGTCTCGATGATAGTACGGACTCCAGGCGCTACTGGCGTACTCAAGCTTTGACCTAACCAGTGCAAGGTGTGGAAAAAGTTTTGCTTTCCCAATAGCGCAATGTGCGTTTCATGTGAAAAAGGATTTTATTAGCTGCTGCTGCAACACGAAAACAATGTTAGGAAGGCTTCAAGTTATCTGTGATAATAACGCCAAGATCTACGATAGTTGGTACAGAAGGAATGCACTGTTCTTGAATGAAGTAATCGCTGTGTGGATTGTTGTGGCCAAAGTGGATTCATCCAAATTTGTCGATGTTGAAGTGTAACAGCCATGTTTTAGACCAGCTAGACAAAGATTGAACGTCACATTGAAAATCGTCTATGTCACAGCTAGGATAGTGGCGGTGTATTCGCCGAAGTAGCTTAGTGTCATCGGCGAACATCCAGCTGCAGCAGTTAACAGATTCTACTAAATCGTTGATGTAAAACAGAAATAAAATGGGGCCTAATACAGAGCCTTGTGGTACTCCCGGCGTAACTTCAGCTGGAGGAGAGTGTACACCATTTACAACAACACTCTGAGAAAGCCCTGATCAAAATGCACGAATCCAACCAAGCAGCGGATTTCGAAAACCGTATCCATACAACTTAATCAATAGCCGTCTGTGAGGAACGCGGTCAAAAGCTTTTGAGAGATCGAGATAAATGGCATCAGCACTATATGAACGTCCAGGGACGAACCCAAACTGTTGGTGGGACCAAAGATCATTGTTGAGAGCGAACTAAACAATAGAATCCTTTATGATCATTTCCATAATTTTACACGGCGCTGATGTCAAGCTTATTGGTCGATAGTTGTGTTTATCGTACCTGCTGCCTTTCTTCAAGATCGGTGCAACAAGTGCAAACCGCCAATCATCAGGAATTGTCATTCATGATAATGAATCTTGAAATAGTTTACACAAGAATGGTGTTACTATACTGCTGCATTCTCGTAAAATGATGTTAGGTATGTTGTCGTCGCCCGGTGAAGCGGTAGGTTTTGATTTTGCTATTGCAGCAGCAACGTTGTTAATGTTGAATGTTATTGTGTTCAGGGTTACACTAGTGTGGCATGGAAATACAGGTAAATTCGATGTGGCTTCACGTACAAAAACAGTAGAAAAGTAATTGTTCAGTGTAATGGCTGCCGATAGATCTGTGCTACTGTACGAACCATCATCTTGCAAGATTGAGCCAACCCTTTGTTTGATTTTTTGTTTTTGTTAACATAAGCCCACCAAGATTTCGAATCACTGTTAATATTCATAGCAAGTTTTCGTTCGTACGACCAAATTGCTCTCCCTTCCATCATAGCTACTTCTCTACTAGCATTCTGATAACGATCCCAAGCGCATGCTGTATATGATCGTCGAAAGGCACGATACGCATTTTTCTGCCAACGAAGTGCATTAATTAAATTGCGAGTTAACCATGGTTTATAGTTACCTCTTGCTGTTTTTCTTACTGGTGTGCATAAAGGTATTGAGCTAGTAACCAAATCTCGAAACCCCTTCCAAACTTCGTTAATTGAGCCATGTGTTGAATTGATCTGGTGCTCTAATAGACGGCGCATTTTTTTTCCAATCAGTGCGAAAAAAGTTATATTTGCGGATATTGACCATGGAGCAAGGTATATCAATATATACGAAAAGGTCGAAATGAAGTATAAAATGATCACTCAAACCAAGACCCGGCTCAATTGTTACACAAGGAACCATCCCTTCTTCATTTGTGAACACCAGGTCGAGAACGGCGTTGTTACGAGTTGGATTTTTGACATGTTGAGTAAGGCCTATGTCAGTTATAGTATCAACGAAGTTATCGCAAGTGGCTGGCCATATTCCACTAACCCAGTCAACCTCGCCGTAATTAAAGTCTCCTACCATTAATATGTGAGTTGCACCATATTGGTTAGCATCGGATATCGTTTTAAAAAGTGACTGGTTTTCATTTTCTGAGTTTGAGTTAGACCGATACACGCATAAAATAAGAAGGCTATCATTTCCTCGAAGGGGCACACAAGCCGCAACGACATCGTAGTAGTTATATATAATTGTTAAAATCGTGAACCGGTGTTGGATTAAGCCAATCTGCTATATAAATAAGAACTCCGCCGCCACCCCGGTTTCAACGATCACTGCGAAACATGGTATATATACTTGTCAATTGATATTTCTGAATCGGGGATAAGGGGGCGCCCCCACGACTCACAAACCGCAACCACATCAACATTATTAGACGAAACATACAAATTAAGCAAATTCATTTTGTTAGCAATGCTTCTTGCATTAAAAGAAATACAGTTCAAACGATTAGGACTTAATATACTCTCTGTTACAGAAGAAGGATAGCTGTGTATGTTGGGAATTTCTCTATTTTGCTTATCGTTACCAAATGAAGTGTGGTTATAAGCTAAAATATTGCTAGGAGTACAACTAAATACAGTATTAGTGCCAGAACTAAAGCTATTTACAAGACAAATGCAGTTAGTAGAAAAACATTTAGTACAACAAAAGTTCTGGCTAGATTCTAGTTCAGATTGCGTGATGTCGACGGTGTTGACGTTCCACCTAAAGGGACATTGTTAGAAAACTGTTGAGGCGTCGCAGAACCTCGGGCGCCGGAAGTAATTTGATCATTTGCAGTCGTCGGATTCGCAAGCTCGCGGCGCTCTATAATACGATTATTGCGTATGATAAAATTTTTACCGCTTGATTCTCGTGCCGCTTTCATCTTCTCTATAAGAAGTTTATCTGCAGCTATAGCATTCGGTGTTAACTCGGGTTTAATCGATATATTCTTATACGTTGTGCCGGCAAGATACTTGGCGTTGGCTAAGACTTGGTTCTTCAAATTTTCATTTTTAAACACAATCTTAATTGGCCTAGTTTTTGAAGGATCGAATTTTCCAACACGTGTAATTACTTTGAACGCATCGGTATCTGGTTTTACATGAATTGAAGAAAGAATGTCGGTTACTTTAGTTTTTTCAAGGGACTTACGCGTAGCGGCATCCTTTGCAGTTATTTCATCAACGCGAAACATCATTATGTTTGTTTTACGAAATTCAATTGCTCGTAATTCCGTCACGACATCGACACCAATCATTCCACCTGAAGCAGTTACTTCCGGTCTAGCCTCTAGAGCTTCGACGCGGTTCGTCAGATCGTCTAGGCGAGCCTCATTTAGAGCAATACCATCAAGAATGTTTTGTACTTTAGGATAACAATGCAAACAATACCACGTAACTTGCGAATTTCCTTTGATTAGTTCGGACGCCAACGACGCGGAGATCCCAGAACACACTCGATGAAAGGTTCTGCCTGTATCGCCATTGGATGCGTTAATCTTTCGACTTTCAGTTGGGCATGTCGGTTCATGGCAAAATGGATCTCCCAAGGGATTGGAGTCAGTATTTCGCGAGGATCGTCTATGGGAGTTGATGCTATTATCCATGGTGTTGCAATGCATTTCAGTAGACATTTGTAACCGTATATCCGTATTATAATGTTACCCTGAATGCAATTGAATTTAGAAATGGTGAGGATTTATGTTCCGGTATGATTTTTGCCTTATGCCTGATCCGCAACCATAACATGATTTCGGGAGGAAGCGGATCCAAAATTCGGCCTACCCCTTGTCTCCGGGTTATTGTTAAGCGGGGCGACTTCAACAAGAGCGCTGGGACTGTTTCGGAGTGGCGTGTTCTTCTGCAGAGAGCTCAATTGTATGTTAGCGGCTTAACCATTATAGCAATAGCAAGCCACGGCAACCTCTATATATGTTGGAACTAATATTGTGCAGCTAACAACATTGTTATTTTTTCATACATATTTGAATTCTGGCTGTAGTGAGTGAAGCTAGCGAAGCGAAGAATTCTTACCAGCCAGAATAGTGAAATTTGACAATGTCAATTATTGGGTTTTTAAGGCGACACGCATAACTCAACTTTGCCTGGTAGGATTGCTTAGCACGGTAGCTCATTCGAGAACTTAAAATCTCTATTTGTGTTCTGTGAAACGCCAAGCGAGAATGCACCCCGCCCGAAACTGCAGGCCGAAGGGGCTCAGATGGAATCGCGAAATGGCTGCATAATCAAAGCAGCTCGACATCCGGTGTAAATATGTGCGCCAAATTATGTTCATTTTGTACAGCGAATAAGCCTCTATAAATCTGTACTGCAGTTGCAGGATTTTGTCAAAAGGGGTTTTAAATGGGTCATTGTGATCAAAAATACACGAAAACGACAATATCTCCGCAAATTCACCTGAAACTATATATGAAATTAATCCAAATTTAATCTGAATATATATTCAGGTAATTTATATTACCTGAATGAATAAATACATACTTATATATTACCTGAATCGACATGACCCTACCGAGATCCATGGTTTATTTTAACACCGCTACAACGTATATACCACAGCTACGTATCGTGTGCTGCAGGATTGGGTCTTTTAATGGACCCATGAGTCCCAAAAGAGACGAAAACGGCAATATTTTCGGCCCGAGATAAATGCTGAATTAAATTACATTCAGCTCCTTAGCAATAAAATAATCTACAGTTAATGTTTTCATTATGTATATATATGGACATAAATCCAATATCCTGATTTGTTTATTTGAAACGGAGCCAAGTACCAGTTGCAACATTGCGTTCTTAGGGAAAACGGCAATTTACACATATCAAACTGATTCTCGCCGACTGATTCCTTATTTCATGTAGCCAAGGTAACAAGAGCTGCTTTATTACGGGCTTGCGTCGCTATGTTATATAAAATGGATCGAATTATAGCGTGACATATCAAGAGGAATACTTTAGAATGATGTTATGTTTGTTTAATCAGCCACAGTACTCACCAGAAATGAGCACAGTTCGTTCTATCTTCACTTTTTAGATTCAAAATTTTGTTCGAAATGTAGGCGCGCTTTTTTTTTAATTTGTCCGAGAGCTGTTCGAAAAGTATTCGAGTTTTGTTCGATTTCTGTCCCATGTTCGTTCGTTCGAAAGACGACGCTCATTTCTGGTGAGTACTGTAGCTTTCAAATGCGCAAATTCTCTTTTGCCTGTCTATGGTACGCATTATACTCATCACTGGGTTGATGGATTTTGCATTTTTTTATTTCAAGCGTAAATTTATTTTGCTCGGTGGATGTGGTGGCTTTGTGTTTCGCTGCTTAATGACCTACTGAAGGAAATTCCATTTAGCCGACACCTCTTGGAAACTGTGATTTTGGCCATGTGGGTTCCTCGACCTGTTAAGTTAAACGTTTTCCGGCGCCTGGCTAAATATGGAGGCTCGGCGTCAGGATCTACTCGTGGAGTGGTATATCGTTTCTAAGCTGTTTTCGTTTAAAACATTTATTGCACTGTATTGTATATCCTTTCTTTCCTCAGTGGTGACGTTGTTATATATAATATGTCAACAAAATTTGGGAATTATGACGTTTTTATAAAGTTGTACGCTCATATCTCTTTACTATATTGATAGATTTTAGTAATTTTTTATTCGGACAAAATGTAGTTGGGTACCCAGCTACGCGTTTGCTCTGTTCCGAAGATTTGACACAAAATTTAAAAAAAATTGATTCGCATTGTACACCTTTTCATTCTAGGCTCTCCAAATTGGGGGGGAGGGGGTTGGCTGACATTTTCAAGCGCTACTGAGTGCCCCTGCTTCGTGGCCCCTGGTACAGTTTTGGGCTACCTGGTTCATCTTGGCAAATTTTTTGTTTCCACTCGGTAACAACTACCCCAAAGTACATAAAATTTGATCAAGATAGATTTGTACTATAATTCCGTCTTTAAGCAAAAAATTCCGTAAATTTTGCCAAAATTAACGACAAAATCGGCTTTTTGACGAGCAAAAGTGTTTTGGCAGTGTTTATGACACGGTTTTTAACCAGGAAGCCCCACGGTTTATGGGCCATGACAAAATTTTCAGCGAATGGAGAGCCCAGTCATTTTGGAAATTTGGGTTTCCAAAACAAGTTTGTGGCATTGGAGGGATACTGCACTAGCCGCGACACAGGATCAAAATTTTATCTTTGAGAGGAAGAGTTTTAGCTGGGGACTTCCCGCTTCAACTTAGGTGAATTGGAAATACCTATGAGCATTTCGCTCCACCTAACCAGAAAAAGTACCAGGTCAACTGGTGGTATTATTATTGCGCTTTTCGTATTTTTCAAATATATACTTACAACATTATTGTATCGTCCTTATCGTTGCATATTATAATATTATTTAAATACTAAAATTCTGCAGGCCATTTTACTTAGGATTTTGTCAATGCTGAATTATTATCTGAATTATATATTAGGACTATCATTTTTGGTGTGGCCTTAAAATAGCTGGGGGATTCGCCGATATTCTGGGAAGGGCTCGAAAATTTTGGAGGTCTTTCCCTTCTCTGTGGAGAGGTCAGCTGCAGAATTAACTCTTGAAGAATTTTAAATTTGCTTGCTGTTTATCCCAGAGAAGCCGTTTTCAAGCTATCAGCTAATGTTTAAAATACCCGAACTAGCGAAATTTTTCAAATTTTGAGTCCGAAATTTCAGGGTTGCCCAATGCCATAAAAGCAATTGCATTTGCGATAGCAAGATAAAAATTCCTCTTAAAATTTGTGATTAATAAATTTCATTGTTCATTTCGTGCTGTTTTGGGCATTGAGAGATTAAAGTGTCCGTCGGTTTTGATTTATTACGTTACTGAAATGACCCTAGCATTACGCGGTTATTATTGATATGGGTCCTCGAGGACAATTTTAAAGCTGAACATGGAACCATGCGATCAGTGATTCAACTTGAACAACTTTTTGGGTTCATGGTCAGGACCGACTTTGCTAAATATTTATTTTCAGGTAGTAAGCAAATATGTTTGCCCATAAGTGGACCAAAATTACCGTTCCTTGTTTTTAGAGGCAGTGTTGATTGGAGGAATGTTATAGTAACACACGTTAAGGAATGGCACAGCACCTCTGAGTACGAAACTTATTTGGGGAAAGATTTTTGTGACATTGCCGTTCTAGTCAGAACAGTTGTAGAGTTGGGTTGGCGGGCATCTTTAGTTGCAATAGTCACTAAGAACACATTGCTGCAGTCAGTCTTCAATCTCCTCCCGAGAAACGAGTATATTTCCACAATTGTCGTCTCCGATTGATTTGTCATTATTTATTCCTTATTTTTAATGGTTTTGCGATTTCGAAAGACTCGATTTGGAACGATAAAAATTGATTGTTTCAAGTGGAAATTTCAAATATGATTTTCTTTGTATTTTTCGCGTTTGTTTTTGAATTATTAGTCAAGTTGCTATGACAATATTGTTACTGTTTTTGTTGTAAACCTTTTGGCAACAACTTATAGAAGTGATTCCGAATAGTATTGATTTCACGGCGTTTCAAGCGTTTCTATAAGGCATTAAAATACAAAACGAAATTTCTCAATGGTGAAAAATAATAATTATCGTTGCGATAAAGCGAAGGAAAACTATTTTCACTTTAAATTTTTCAGGGTTCCTGTCAGAATTATAAAATTGAAAAAATTCTGAATGTTGTCGGCTACGAATATTGACAGAGTCTGGGATAATGTTCTTTGTCCCTATGCTCGAAATTAACCCGGGAGGAACCGCATGGTTCGGAGTGCAACTCAATAATACTAGGTCCTCTGTGCATTGGCTAGTTAAACGTCGCCGAAGTTGTGACATCTTTCCGGAACAAAACGCAAAAATCATGATTCGTCTTGTTCTAGTACTCAAACTCTAAACTTATCGTGGAAAAGTGTATGAGAAAGGCTATGCGATGTAACGTTTGTCATCTACTGTGTCGAAACGAGACATGCTGACGTCGTTATTAAATTTTTGCTTCTTCGTCCAGCAGAGCGCCTTTCGGAATTTATCTAGCTAAACGACTCTCCGCTGTGTCACGAGCAGACAGTGTGAGTCCTGTTTGAGATGTATGCTAGCGACGCCGTATGTTTTAGGGCGGCTAACAAGAGCAGAGATGTAAAAGCCCACGCCTCGTTCTCAATAATGGCATCTACTCGTAAGTCCAAGAGACCCATTTCATTGTTTCTCTGATCGCATTGGCGTGTTGCATCTTCCGGAGATGTAGGAAGTGTTGCTCGCGTCATGGAGGGCTTCAAAATCTTGTCAGTAACTGCTAGATATTATTGGCCAGGATCGAATCAACGTGGTGCGTTGGACTGGTTGTCCGTGCCCGAGCTCATCCCGTCAATCTCTTATCAGCCATGATTACTAAACGTTTCCTAGTTATATTCTTTATGACTGTTGGATTGTTCATGGAAGAGATAGATGTCTTTAGTCGCAGCCGGAAAATGACTAGGTTTAGTCTCTGTTATGAGTCAGACTCTGTCTCTTCAGATTGACGCCAAACCAGTTTTTGATTGGAAGTATAATAGCCAAGGGTTGTGCCTGGGTGATATCTACCCCTGTTACATTATTTGTTTAAACATTATCAAATTACTGGTTTTTTGCTACAAAGTGAAAGATAGGAACATGATGAACGGTAATCTATCGGCTAGCTTTAAAAATTTTCCATGTTGAATTTAAAACTTTTGTTTGGAAAAGCAAATTTTTTCATCGCCTTATAGTATAGTAATAGCCATCACACTTGGCCAAACACATCATATAATACCGCGCTAAATTGAAAACATTAGATGATTATTTGTTGCCGCAGCGACATGTCTCCAATACATTATATGTCAGTATATGCATTTTACAAAACATAACCATGACGCATTTTTAGTATATATATCAATAGTATTTGATTATTAGTGACAGCATTTTCCATCAGGGAATTCTGTTTCGCCAATACATTACCCAACATCATATTCTTTCCCAATGGGGCAAAGGTCATTACTTTCTCTATTAGAATAATGTGCCTATTCATAGAGTTGCAGCCGGGTCCGGGTATTCCGGGTATTTTTCGAAGAAAAATCCGGGTCCGGGTCCGGGTATTTACCTCCAACAAATTCCGGGTCCGGGTCCGGGTATTCTTCCAAAGAAAATTCCGGGTCCGGGTCCGGGAATTGTAAAAATACCCGGACCAAAGTTCAACAGTGTTGCTGTTGCCATATATACGCATTGAGCAAGGGCGTTGGATCATGTAAAGCGTTGAAATGAAACAGCATTCGTTTCTTGATATTGCGTTTATACCTGATCGCGTTCGTTAGCGTGTAGCAATAATTGCGTTCTTTTGTGCAAAAAGCTAAGGTCAAAAATAAGGTGGTTAGGGCTGGCAATCGACTCCGAATGTTTTGTACCTAAGTACTATATATACGACGTATAGCACGAGAGTAACAACTCATGGATTAGAAACCGAGACTGAAAAACCTTGTGACAGTTCGTACGTTGTTAACGCCTTGCAAAGATATGTAAACAAGCGAGTATATTTCTATTTTAGAAGCGAGCCTAGGAATTTCAGTATTCTCGCCTCTAGTAGGTGCGCATCTTCTCCATTGTTTCGACATTATGGCCCTGGCTATTTTACCCCCTTACAATTTTTATTCTCTCGTCAACTTCTGGGTATTCCGGGTATTTTTGTTTCAAAATTCCGGGTCCGGGTATTTGCCTCCAACAAATTCCGGGTCCGGGTATTTCTTTTCAAAAATTCCGGGTCCGGGTCCGGGTATTTCTTTCCAAAAATTCCGGGTCCGGGTCCGGGTATTTCTTTCCAAAAATTCCGGGTCCGGGTCCGGGTATTTCTTTCCAAAAATTCCGGGTCCGGGTCCGGGTATTAATTTTTAACTTTTGCAACTCTATCTATTCAGAAGCCTTGCGTTTGGTCCTCAAACCAAAAATTTGGGAAGCGGAGTTGGGCATTCCTGTCCGCGACAGTGCTATTTTTAGTAATAAATCAGCTCGGTTGTACAGACTCAGTGGTCACATAGATTTGCGTTTTCTATTTGTTGCTAATTCTCTCGCCATGGTTTGTGGGTTTGGAAAGTCAATGCCACACAATGTCACCAAAATTGTTGGCGGAAAGATTTCTTTGTACTTTTTGAAATGGAGCGAGCAGAGTTCTCACTAACAGCGTTAAAGAGAAAAATGTGAAAGTTTCATTTTTGTCTGTAGGTGTTATTCATCACTGATTGATGGATTGATAAGTTTTGGCTCGATAGCAAACGGCATTATGCCATTTAATTGAACGCTACGAGCTCCGACCCTATGGAAAAACAGGGTTCTTTGCCAAGTCAGGCCATGCGGGTATTTTGGAGCCCATATAATCTCGCAACGCAGTCTTCGCATCGAAAAATGGAGACCATTTGCAGAACCAGCTCATCAACTGTGCTATTTTTTGTCAGAGCTATTGTTTTTGAATTGTGTGCTAAAGTTTATAAAGATAACCCAAATTTTTAGCTGAGCAAGTTTTCTGGTTGTTGTAAAGGACAATCAAGCCCCAGGGTTATTTAGCTCATTAAACAAATTGATTTCATTGTGTTAACCCTATATTGGGTAGGTTGTTAATGCCGGATTATTAATTTGTGGTTACATTTTACGATTTGTTATATGGATATATGTAGGTCATTAGAATGTGTTTGCAGGTTTTCGTTATAGACATCTAAGGCACTCTCAGATTACTCTTCAAATCATAATTTTATGAATATTTGTAAATTTCGAAGGGTTTCGTTTTTTTGGGTAAGAAAATCAGGATTTGTTCCGTTTTACTATAGCGCACAACAGGTCCCCTTCTCTTTCCGAATTACTATCGTATGTTTTTTCGGCTATTTGAATACCGCCGTTGTTTTTGGAAAACTTACTCCGTTGTCAACGCAGAATTACACGGATATATCCGCGAATAAATAAAATTATTCTAACGATCATTTTATTATGTAACATATTATATACGAAACGATGTGTAATTTTTCGGGTATATTAAGTTTGATTGGCGTGTTATAAATATCAACGCCGCCGTTATATAAATAAATAAAAATGCTATTATAATATTGGATAGTTTATGAAGTTTAAACAAGAATTTGGTCTTTTTCTCAAGTTTTGAAAATAGTTACCATTTCTTCTATTGTCAAATTATCCGAAAATATATCATCTCCGCTGTGTGATAACTTAACAAAGGCCGTGACGGCCAGAGTTTTCTTTTCACTGTATATTCGTTATGAAGTGGCGTTTATTGATCACTTTTGTTTTGTGAATTTTTAAAATGATTTCTAATCTTAGCTTTAGGAAATACATATATATAGTTGTGTGGATTTTGCCAGCTTTCAGTCCTCAGGTCTTCTCGGTCAGCCTATGCCACCTTCTTTCATTCCGAAATTGGGTAGTTTTGCTGAAGACTAGATTTGAGCGAACCCGATTTATCCCGTTTATGACATTATCAGTACAGGGAACTTTGAGGGGCTAAAGTGTAATACATGTCATACCGTTCACGATATACTAAGTCTTAGTCTAAGCTAAGGTCCTGATGTGACACATACACTAAGCCTAAGTTGGTAGGGTGCCGTCTGGAACACTCCGATCTAACCGTTTTTCTAATGCTATAACATACCGCCCTTTAGGGTTACTTGGGCTACCTTTGTCTATAGCCTTACTGTTCTTGGTAAGATTGTTTTCATCTTCATCGGTATTATATCTCCACAATTCGGCCGTAGCATGATGCGATTGTTACTCTAAGCCGGAGCAAGCTCTGCATTGGACACTTTGTCAAAGTAGCTGATTTTGAGCAAACGTCTCCAGTACTTGCGCTCAAAAACCTCGAGCCAGTTTTCACATCCACACAATAGTGTATTGAGGCATTTTTCAGTTTTGTTTTATTTCTAATTTCGCTTCGCTTGAATAGAGTATGGCTCAACTTGCTATATGCCAACTGGGCTATTGATGTCGAATATGCGCGTTTGATGGCGTTCGATCGACCATCACGGCTTCGATTGCCTCACTGGCTAGTTGGATCTTGCACGGTTTCACATCTTAATGTCTTTGTTTTCCTCAAATCCATCTCCGTTTGCTGCTACTTCAGCAAGGATTAACGGCAGCTCTGCGTTTCTTTCCGCAAGGAGCGCGATATTATCCTCAAAGCAAGATCGTTCTAATGTTTCGGATGAGGATGCAGGGTGACTCTGTCAACCTGGCTTGATCTGAAGAATGAGTCAAGCACCCTGTAGATAACGGACATGAGCAATGTTGGCGACAGTATGGATAGGAGCGCGATATCATCCGCAAAGCAAGATCGTTCAAACGTTTCGGATGAGGATGCAGGGTGACTCCGTCAACCTGGCTTGATTTGAAGAATGAGTCAAGCACCCTTTAGATAACGGACATGAGCAATGTTGGCGATAGTATGGACAGGAGCGCGATATCATCCGGAAAGCAAGATCGTTCAAACGTTTCGGATGAGGATGCAGTGTGACTCCCTCAAACTGGCTTGTTCTGAAGAATGAATCAAGCACCCTGTAGATAACGGACATGAGCAATGTTGGCGACAGTATGGATAGGAGCGCGATATCATCCGCAAAGCAAGATCGTTCAAACGTTTCGGATGAGGATGCAGGGTGACTCCGTCAAACTGGCTTGATCTGAAGAATGAATCAAGCACCCTGTAGATAACGGATATGAGCAATGTTGGCGTTAGTATGGACAGGAGCGCGATATCATCCGCAAAGCAAGATCGTTAACTTTTCGTATGAGGCTGCAGGGTGACTCCGTCAAACTGGCTTGATTTGAAGAATGAGTCAAGCACCCTTTAGATAACGGACATGAGCAATGTTGGCGATAGTATGGACAGGAGCGCGATATCATCCGGAAAGCAAGATCGTTCAAACGTTTCGGATGAGGATGCAGGGTGACTCCGTCAACCTGGCTTGATCTGAAGAATGAGTCAAGCACCCTGTAGATAACGGACATGAGCAATGTTGGCGATAGTATGGACAGGAGCGCGATATCATCCACAAAGCAAGATCGCTCAAACGTTTCGGATGAGGATGCAGGGTGACTCCGTCAAACTGGCTTGTTCTGAAGAATGAATCAAGCACCCTGTAGATAACGGACATGAGCAATGTTGGCGACAGTATGGATAGGAGCGCGATATCATCCGCAAAGCAAGATCGTTCAAACGTTTCGGATGAGGATGCAGGGTGACTCCGTCAAACTGGCTTGATCTGAAGAATGAGTCAAGCACCCTGTAGATAACGGACATGAGCAATGTTGGCGATAGTATGGACAGGAGCGCGATATCATCCACAAAGCAAGATCGTTCAAACGTTTCGGATGAGGATGCAGGGTGACTCCGTCAAACTGGCTTGTTCTGAAGAATGAATCAAGCACCCTGTAGATAACGGATATGAGCAATGTTGGCGTTAGTATGGACAGGAGCGCGATATCATCCGCAAAGCAAGATCGTTAACTTTTCGTATGAGGCTGCAGGGTGACTCCGTCAAACTGGCTTGATTTGAAGAATGAGTCAAGCACCCTTTAGATAACGGACATGAGCAATGTTGGCGATAGTATGGACAGGAGCGCGATATCATCCGGAAAGCAAGATCGTTCAAACGTTTCGGATGAGGATGCAGGGTGACTCCGTCAACCTGGCTTGATCTGAAGAATGAGTCAAGCACCCTGTAGATAACGGACATGAGCAATGTTGGCGATAGTATGGACAGGAGCGCGATATCATCCGGAAAGCAAGATCGTTCAAACGTTTCGGATGAGAATGCAGTGTGACTCCCTCAAACTGGCTTGTTCTGAAGAATGAATCAAGCACCCTGTAGATAACGGACATGAGCAATGTTGGCGACAGTATGGATAGGAGCGCGATATCATCCGCAAAGCAAGATCGTTCAAACGTTTCGGATGAGGATGCAGGGTGACTCCGTCAAACTGGCTTGATCTGAAGAATGAGTCAAGCACCCTGTAGATAACGGACATGAGCAATGTTGGCGATAGTATGGACAGGAGCGCGATATCATCCACAAAGCAAGATCGTTCAAACGTTTCGGATGAGGATGCAGGGTGACTCCGTCAAACTGGCTTGTTCTGAAGAATGAATCAAGCACCCTGTAGATAACGGATATGAGCAATGTTGGCGTTAGTATGGACAGGAGCGCGATATCATCCGCAAAGCAAGATCGTTAACTTTTCGTATGAGGCTGCAGGGTGACTCCGTCAAACTGGCTTGATTTGAAGAATGAGTCAAGCACCCTTTAGATAACGGACATGAGCAATGTTGGCGATAGTATGGACAGGAGCGCGATATCATCCGGAAAGCAAGATCGTTCAAACGTTTCGGATGAGGATGCAGGGTGACTCCGTCAACCTGGCTTGATCTGAAGAATGAGTCAAGCACCCTGTAGATAACGGACATGAGCAATGTTGGCGATAGTATGGACAGGAGCGCGATATCATCCGGAAAGCAAGATCGTTCAAACGTTTCGGATGAGGATGCAGTGTGACTCCCTCAAACTGGCTTGTTCTGAAGAATGAATCAAGCACCCTGTAGATAACGGACATGAGCAATGTTGGCGACAGTATGGATAGGAGCGCGATATCATCCGCAAAGCAAGATCTGTTCAAACGTTTCGGATGAGGATGCAGGGTGACTCCGTCAAACTGGCTTGATCTGAAGAAGTGAATCAAGCACCCTTAGATAACGGATATAAGAGCAATGTTGGTCAGTATGGACAGGAGCGTGATATCATCCGCAAAGCAAGATCGTTAACTTTTCGTATTTAGGCTGCAGGGTGATTCCGTCAAACTGGCTTGATTTCGAAGAATGAGTCAAGCACCCTTTATAACGGACATGAGCAATGTCGGCGATAGTATGGACAGGAGCGCGATATCATCCGGAAAGCAAGATCGTTCAAACGTTTCGGATGAGGATGCAGGGTGACTCCGTCAACCTGGCTTGATCTGAAGAATGAGTCAAGCACCCTGTAGATAACGGACATGAGCAATGTTGGCGATTGTATGGACAGGAGTATGTCGTATGTCGGTAATCCTTTGTTGTCGAAGATGAAAACAATCTTACCAATAACAGTAAGGCTATAGACAAAGGTAGCCCAAGTAACCCTAAAAGGGTGGGGTATGTTATAGCATTAGAAAAACGGTTAGATCGGAGTGCTTAGACGGCACCCTACCAACTTAGGCTTAGTGTATGTGTCACATCAGGACCTTAGCTTAGACTAAGACTTAGTATATCGTGAACGGTATGACATGTATTACACTTTAGCCCCTCAAATTTCCTGTACTGATAATGTCATAAACGGATAAATCGGGATCGCTCAAATCTAGTCTTTCAGCAAAACTACCCAATTTCGGAATGAAAGAAGGTGGCATAGGCTGACCGAGAAGACCTGGAGGGAGCATACGTAATCTAAGTTGAAGTAAATACCACATAAGACGATTGCTCCAACAGGT
>JASANE010021033.1:0-19686 GCA_030248225.1 Trileptium ribeirensis
GCTAAATGATTTCCCGCCGAGTATACCGTCGCTTTCTTGATTACCCAGATCAATACCCCAACAGTTGTATGAATAAGGATACTGAAATCGCCAAACGACTGTGTTGTTTCTGCTCTGCGAACAGTAATCAAAAAAGGATGGACCACCAGCTTCAATAATACTTGAATTGAGCCTCTGACAGTCGTAAGCCACTTCTTCCAAAAAACCATCGAGGGTCTTTATATCATTAGATGTCATGTACTCCTGAAATAGTTTTGAATATGCACGCTAGGACCCACGCTAACGTGGGCAAAACTCATATTATGCGGCCGCAACCCGTAAAAACTACTGAATACGATTCAAACACCTGGAAAGCATTCAACAATTTTTGGTTTTATAGCAGTATTAATGTTGAAGAGCATATAGCCTTGCTTGCAGCAAACAGTCGTCGGTGAACAAACAGGATGCAGGATCAGTTTGTTATGACATTGAGTCATTGTTCAGTTACATCCTATGAAGTATCTGCGGTACCAACATCGCTTTGTTAGTTTGGTTGTAAATGACCATGCTTTAATTTAAAATATTATAGCACAACATCAAATTAGCGTATTGTAAGGCTCAAAATTAACCTCGATCTGAGATGAACCGCTTATAAATTTACAGCTAAGCGCGAACACATCTGCTAAAAATATTCCCAAATACAGTTGGGTTTTTAGTGCACTAAATTCGACAAAATACATAATTTTTGTATTAAATCTAGCTTTATGGAAAATATGAATAATCTATGACACTGTTAAAATAAAATAAAAATGACAATGTATCAAAAATAAAATGCCCTAGTTATGTTTTTTAATACGTTTGGCTGCCCAAAAGTAAACGTGCCATGTCGACAGTAGAATCGAATTTCTGTGCGTTTCTCAATCAGATCCTCTATTTATCCGAATGTTCGTACTATTTGTTTTGGATTTAAATATTAATTAATGTCCAATTTTCGTGCTTGTTGGGAATTCGCCGACCGACGCGCTTAGTATTTATATTTCAGACAGTGGTGGCATCCGTTAGACGACAAAGGATTTAGAAACCATGTAGCGAAGCTGACACCGTCCATTTGAATGCGACATTTTAGCAGACTGAAAATTACTTTAAGATCTATAATATGCAATAAGAACTTTTGATGTTATGTTTATTACAGACCTAGGCATGTATAGTATAATACACCTAACACAACATCAAAAATAATCGAGAACAAAAATGTGATACCTATATTATGTGTGTCGACAACGTAACATTGATAGGCGTGACTGTAATGCATGCCATGTTGTTCTCGATATATTAAGCCAAAACGTTAGCCTAAATTTTAACCCTTTACCATAAGTGGTTGCTCTAATGTAGCTTAGTACAATATGCAACATTACATTGACTCAGTTCGCTGCGTACCGTGCGTTTGAATGTCTGTTTCTGTTCCCTCGCGTTGTGAGGAGCCTTAAGGGTCTGAGTAACAGCGTCGTCATAGCTTATTGAGGAGCGTTTGCAAATCTAACCCAAATGGCACGGGTTCCATTCATCGTGCCGGCAAAAGTTTCTTCAACGGTAGTCAAAATGCAAACTAATTCGTGTGGTAAATGGTTAATAAAAATTAAATACACCGCTTGTATTAACTTGTATTACTTTGTACAGCCCTTTACCATATGTAATTGCTCTGATGCAACTAAAACAATACGCAGCATTGCATTGAGTCAGTTTGTTGTATTGCGAGCGCTTGGCTGTGTGCTGTTATTGCATCACGATGTGAGGAGCTTTAAGGATCTGAGCAATAGCGTCGTCATAGCTCAGTGGTGAGCCAGCGCAACTCTAACGCAAATGGCTCGGATTTGATTCATCTTGACGGTAATAATTTCTTCAGCGATAGTCAAAATGCTGATCAATTCAGGGTTAATATGCCCACGTGGAAGTCATGCGGCTGCCTACGGCCCGAACTACCGCACTACACTGTTCTTTTTTCTATGCGTCCATGAGTGGTTGTGTGTCTATGGAGAAAGTGCACCGGTCGCCTATTACAAGCTATAACAATCCGTGACATACATAAATATGCGCCCGTCCGGTTACTTGGGCAATCGCTTTAGAAGTAGAAAGTAATAGAGCTTTCAATTTTTGTTTGTATGTATTTGTAGTTTATTCAAAAAACGTGCTTTATCGTTTATCAAATATTAGTAAATATTTCGAGATCGATATATATATATATGCTAAATAGGGATGTGGAGCGGAGCGCTTCGGAGCGCTCCGCTCCGCGCTCCAGGGGGTGTGGCGGAGCGGAGCGCGCAAGCTGCGGAGCGGAGCGCTATGGCTAAATCGGAGCGCGCTCCGGTTGAAAGTGGAGCGCTCCGCATGAAAGTGGAGCACTCCACTATTTTGGTGTGCTCCGGCTCAAAATTCAACGATTTTGAGATGCCAACAACCTTTTTGTTGTTTTTAAGTTAAATGGATGTTTTATACGTAAGCTAGCTCCTAACTTTATGAAACCAAAAACTGTCCACCTGAGATACTTGCCGGCCGACACACACAAATGCATTGCGTACCTAACATACAATTATTGTGAGCAGCTATATATAGGTAATAACTAAAATGAATTTAAAAAAGCAAGAAAAATGCTACTATATATTACATAAATATTTGTTGTATTTCGTTCGTAAACATGTGTTCATATTAACCTATCTACTGAGTTGGTGCTGTAATCAGTTATTTTTTACTAAGAAATTGATCACAATGTCTTTCGTTTGTTTGGTTGTGCATGTGCTAAGTATAATTCGGTATAAATTTATGTGTTTGATAGCTGGCGCCAGAGGTCTCATCGGGTCTGAATTACCGGACCCGACCCGACTTACAAGTTTTTGTTTCCTTGGGCCCATATGAGCTGAGGTGGTGCGAAGATTCTCAGGGGATGGGGCGACTAGTTGCCTCCATATTTTTGGGTGGGGGACGTAAAGGGCTCTGTCCCCATCCCCCACTTCTTATGCACCATGCGGCATATCTAAAGTACTGCAAATGTTTGTTCAAAACTATGCATGTTCGCGTCCTAACAAAGAATAAAATCTTATGGTCAGACCAGAACCGTGGCTAGGGATGTGAGTGTGTCTTCAAACTTTGTGAGGGCATTTTAGGTGTGAGGGGCCCCCCAATTGGGGGTACGTGGGGCCCTTGCCACGTCCCTGGGCCAGGTACACGTAATGTTTCGTTTCCATAGGATGTCATTAAACACGAAAGAAGTCTTCCAACCACATATTGTTTGATAAAGGGTATGCAAAGTGCATTTATAGCAGTTATGCATGAGTAAACTTAACGTGCGCCCCTACCATCCTCTTTTGACACCATGTACAAAATTTTGTTCGCGAACAAAACCATTATTACAATACCAATAGGTATATTGGTGGTACATATTGATACATTGGTACAATGAACAAATACAATGCTTGGTGCGTCCATCAAACATTATCCTTCGTATCTGTATGAAAATACGAAATAGCTAAATGTTGTAAAGATTTAGCCTAGCGGCTACGGCTTAATATGGTTACATATCGTATAATGAGGTTACAAGTCTAATTCGTAGAGTATATTTCGGAGCGGAGCGATCCGGAGCGGAGCGGAGCGACCCGCTCCTGGGGGTGGAGCGCGGAGCGTAGCGGTCCGCTCCGGGGGTGGAGCGGAGCGGAGTGCTCCGCATTTTGAGTGGAGCGGAGCGCCCATGAAAATCCGGAGCGCTCCGCTCCGCTCCACATCACTAATGCTAAATATGGCTAAATATTAAAAAAAATGTGTTGGATCCATGCCCAAAAATCTGTACCTGTAATACATACCACGGTGAAGTATAGAATGTTTGTTCAAAACGCTTAAATAATATTTAAATTCCCTCATTCAAAATTGATCACATGAACAAATGAAATAAGGCTCATGACATCTTCATTAACGCATAAAACAATAAGACACTGAGAATCGCTTACTTCTCAACGTATTGCATTGTTAAACAATTAATACTGCCCCCGAATTTCATGATCATAACTTTAATATAATGACAAGGTTACGACAACAGTTTACTTGAATCAGATTGTAGCCGCAGTCAAGATGGTAGTTACCGAACTACATTAAATATCGAAGCAGTTGCGTGTGCCTTAGATGTCCCTGACGAAGGCCATGTTATTCCCAGACGTCAATCGTGTTTTTGTAGTACCATGCTGTACCTTAACATAAAGCATCTAGTAACAACGCATTTGAAGCAAAGGAGAGAGAGCGACGCAGACAAATTCACTATCGTCAGTATGGTGTAAATTTTTAAGATCAAAGTCAAATCCTCAAACGAAATGTAAATAAACTATCTAAGATAGATTAATATACAGAAATAACAAGTAGGATTTGCTACTTATGACTAAGCTTTAGAAGAGCCCATTGTTGGGTGGAGGTCTTCTGTGAATAGTGTTACTAGTATAAACACCGTCCTATACGATCAGGTGGAGCGCCTTGATGTGGTCCTAGTGCCGTATGATTCATTGATTTCTTTGAGATTCGCAAAATCCTTTTTCGCTGTAGCGGAGCCACGGGACTTATGAGTAACGTTGTGAGAAGTCGAGGGTTGAGGGATAGCCGGGACATGCTTTAAATATTGTGTACGAAGATTTACTCATTGTGCAGCAGACAACATACCGTTATGTATTTATCGTAACGAAGTAGCTTTTTCTCGTCTGACAACAGCATGGGATATGGTACCCTAAAGTGTTTACTCAACTATTAAATACAATAAAGCACACAGATATAAAGATTTTTATACAGACCTGTACTCATTATTCGCAACCAGACCAAGCGATTATTTTTTTAAGAAAAACAGTAGTTTATTCCGCATGTATTCGTATAGACAAATACGTTAACATAAAAATTCTGCTACCTTATGCGAGACTGGTGCAATTCTGGGTTTAAAGAATTCTGACAAGCAAAGCGATAACCAACTTTTACGTTGTGTTGACAGAGAACAGAATGAATTTCATTGACGGAATTTCATTGTTGTAATAAACAGAACGAATTTTATTAACAAGTGAAACAGCGTTCAGTTGAATAGCAAAATATGTTAGAATGACTACTTATATAATTGCGCTTGCTAATGACAAACCATTGTTAAGCGTGATGATTCAAATAGTTTACCTTAATTAAGTTTCAAGTTAACAAACAGTACGAGGCTGCAAATCGGCGATTAGTACCCCACGTGTCCGATTCACTTCAGTTGTCTTACCAGGTGCATCCGAGGTGTGGAACAACTTATGCTTACTAAAGGAATAACATAAGACGGAATTAACGATGACGTATAGAAATGCGTTCTTCGGAAGCCGCAAATTTTTTCCATGAAAAATAAAAAAATTTTGCATGAGGAAGTATCTCCGCCATGTAAACAAAACACCACATTGTGTGATAATCTGTGACAGACCTTTATAAGCATATCTATTAGCGGCGATCTATCACCCCTCTATTAACTAGATACTTCGCAAGGACCGTTGGATTTTTTAAAGGGGCGCATGAGTTCAACCTGAAGCCAGTGATATTGTGATATATGCTTGTAGATATGCTCCTTAATATTTGTGACCTGCATAGTCTCCACTTTGTCATATAAATTTATCATTTATCACCTCACATCAATAGAATAAACGACATAGCAAAAACTTCAATCACCATTTCTTCGTGCCATGTTAGTCCCATAATGATTTTATATGTTACGAGCACCATTTTATTTTCTTGAAACAAGAAAACACTCCAAATATAAAATTCAGGTGGCGACGGGAGTTGAACATCTACCTTATGGACTGGCAGAACGGGACGGTGGGCTAGACCACTCGGCCACGCACGGAAAACAAGCTATCCAAATTTCGGGGTTCAGACCCTGCAAAACCCTTACAAACGCTCGACACATTTGGAAGGACGATTTAGATTGCCCTATATATTCTAGACCATGCATCTTTTTAGTTTGTTTATCCATTGACAAAATCAAAGATTGCTGCAGCAGATATTTAGTTTACTCAAAGGTTATCGCCACATATAATAATACTGAAAAAGCGTCCGCATATTACGTATAATCTCAATGAAAAAATACAAACTATAACTAATACAATACAAAGCCCATAAACACCACTAAAATATTAACAACTATGTATAGTATCTCAAGAATAAATATTAAACTTAGTCAAAATGTTTTGCAATAATATAAATGATTTTGATTGAAGCAATAAGGAATTAATGGACAGCTTTTTGTCGGATAATTACATATAAAACCATTCTTATCTTTATTATAACGTAGCTTAAGTACTTTGCAGTAAACCAAGACGCGTCATCAGATCTAAAAAGCTACCAATTAAACTGTCCTATAATTTTACTGTCAGAGACGCCACCCCCCCCATATTACTTTATCTCAAATTGCCATCCCGAAAATTACAAAAGTGACTGCAATAATATTACAAAATATCCCGATACAAAATACAAATGTGTTTGTTGTAAGATTATGGCATTATCCCAGAGTTATTAACAAAAAATGCGGTTTACGTGTTCGTTTTAATGACCTAACGGTAAAGTACTCACATCATGTGAACTGACTAGTGAATAAAGGCCGATGTTAGTAAGCCCAACAGTCTCGGCGGAGCAGTTTGGTTTTGACCTTGCCGGAAGTAACAAAGTACTCACAACATATGTTCAAGAAATTCAGAGTCGTTAAATCCCATGTTCTGCAGTTTCGTCAAATTAATTCCAAACTCATAACAAACTCCAACATGTGGTAACTGAAGCTGGCTATATTCGATTTTATTAAATGACGTTTCGGTTGTTGCAGACAAATAGGAGCAAGTTTCAATGGCAATTAGCGCGACCATAAACGACGAGAATAGCATCAAAACAAACACCCAAATATATTTTGATGCCCGGTTTCGGTTACGATAAATGTCAGAGATGCCGTGAATTGTTGTATTTTGCGCGAACTCAGCAATCGAATTCTGTATAAATAAATGTATTTCAAAGTATAATATGCTGCAAAATTATATGGCAATGCAGTTGTAAATTTGCTATATTTTGACAATCACGAGTTCGATTCATTAGGTATAAGGTGAAATACAATGGTATGAAAAGATGCATTGATATTGTAAAGCTTCTGCATGTTCATACATAGGACTATAGTAATTAATAATTTCATGCAACAGAGTGACGGAAATGTATAAACCACTTTGCTTTTAACAATTCGTAAATTTGACAAAACGAACCGTACTTCACCTGATTGTAGCCGATTTACGGCAAAATGCAAATTAACCATTGTTCAGTGCATAAATGAGAAACGAAGTATGACGAGAGCGATCTATTTTCTCTAATTTGTTTTAAGTACAATAATAAATATTTAGACCTAACGCTGTATGCTGGCAAAAAGGGTTGAACTCCATCTTCTCAGACTAAAATATTAGCTGTTACCACATGAATAAAGGTATAGAATATATACTTAAAATAATATTTAGTGACAAACATTTGGAACTATAGTACCAAACATGTGGTACTATAGTACCGAACATTAATGTCTAAAAATTTTTTGCACAATCAGGCACCTAAATTAACTAAGTGTTTCGTAGTTGCAAATTTAGGTACTATTCCCAACTAATGTTGAGCCTTCAATGTACAAAATTAAATGCGCGACTTTTGTACCAAACCCTTAGCTTTATAGAAAAGAAGAACAACGCATTATGTTATTTTGTCGTAAAGATATGGTCCATTAATTGTGCCTTTCAGTACTTTTTGGCTTTGTCCAAGCGACTATTGCGACATCCATGTCTAAACAAATTTCTATTCTTTTATGAAATATATCTTGTGGCGGTTAATTGGCAATTTTGTTACATAGCTAGGCAGTAAGATCTCTCACTTTTGTTTTGCTTTTTGTTTTGCTTTTGTCGTCTTTTTTCCAAGTATCACTAAAGTTCAATTTTCACTATAATCGGAAATTTGCAGACCGAGGAGCTTAGCATATATATAGCAAGGACATTATTTTAATAAGGCCGATGAGAGGTGTTAAATCCTTGTTTTAGACTAAAAACTATATATTAAAAATTTATTATTCGCATTTTTAACTCTAGTGTAGATTGACCGTTTTGGCTCGAACTGTAATGAAGACATGCATTTTATAATTATTCTTGTAGCATATTATATTGTAACAACTTAGACTCTCCTCCACGGTGCAACCGTAGGCCCATAATCTGTGTTAGTTTGCCCTGCAATGATCAAGTACCTGGAAACTGTTTGTCGGATTGAGTTCATACTATTACAGACTATGAGCTTTCGACGACGTAATGTATTAGCTTCACCTTATTTATTTTGACATTTGATAGCAAAAATCCTAGTTGCATTCCAAAATGTTTGAAATGTTATTACTGGGTGTAACTTGGTAATCGATAGATTCATCTGGCGCAAATTTTTCTGTTCTACATACGCAAATGTTAAGCAGAGTCTTTATATGTTGACAGAATTCAAGTATATATTATTCGTAATAAAAGAACACGATAGAAACCTTTTATACTGATGGAAATAAATTTATGTATTAAAGTATAACCTTCGAACAACTTGATTACAAATCTTCATAATATTTGATCCTTTACCTAAATATTTACAGTATTAATTAAAATGTCATTTTCACAAACGAAGTCCAACGCGCCAGACTAGTCGTAAATAGGAGCAAATACTTGTAGCCTACGTGGACCTAGGGATGTTTAGTCACACCGTTGATTACACACGAACTACAGCAATTTTCACACAATTTCCAATGCTGCTTTAGTAGCTCATTCCTAAGGCTTTAAAGTATCACCGCGTATGACGCAGACATTTTATTTCACACACTACAGCAAATTATAAATTTTACACACATTAAACACATAAACGGCTGAACCGAACTCACCGTGACTGAGCAGCTTCTGAAGCCGACAGCGGCCCTGATCTACCGCTTAAATAAATTTTCTAAACCCGATTTCTTGGAACTCAAGCGAAACGTGGTTCTCAAATTTCCCTAACCCGTTAATATTTAATACAATTGCTGCCAAATTACGAATTCTTAGAATTATTGTGAAATTCGCTTTTAACATATATTTTAATTTTTGCGTTAGGGAAACCATTTTTATAAAATGCTCGGAATCCCTAAGTCATAAAATTTTTTTAAGATTTTCAAGAAAATTCAGCACAGAAATACTCTTACATATCGGCTAATGTAAGTGTAATGGTTAAGGCACCAAGGGGCTACACTCAAGTTCGATATGTAACCAAACTATAGCCCCGGCACACAAATTGAAAACTTTTAAGTTAATTTACACTCCCTTAAAATTATAATTTTCAAAAGATAAATTTTTATTAACAAAATGGCCGAGGGGTTGAGGTCTTTAACTTCTAAACTCGTGGTGCAATTGTAGCCAAATTTAGTATGCATAATCTACAACTTGCGCTGTAGCTTTAGGCATTAAAATCCTTTTAACCCAGTCGTCCTCCTAACCAAAATAGCCAGATTTGCACAGTCCTTATTATTTTATAATTCAGCATACTGAGATATTTTCAATCAGAAATAACAGATTTTATATATGCGAATCATAATACATACAATATCTTACACACGCACAGTATACAAAGAGCTCATTTACAGAACCTCATAATCATAGAGAAAAATGGTAGATACATGCACACATTACACATTACATATAACACATGTACATATAAACAACACATAAGCTCAATGTACATCATACACATAGTGCAATAAACAAACAAAAATAGATGACGCAAACTTCACATTCCTTCGCGTATTTTCTCAAAATAATTTCTATGAAATAAGCCATGAGTAGATAAAACAATGATGGGAGGCTCAAACTAAATCGTTAGGGTTAGCTAGGGGTTAACCTCGTCACATTATCCCTCCTGTGTACGAAAATTTTCAAAAATATGAAATTGAATAGTTTTTTGTAATTTAATAGAAAAATAAATACATCTCAGTGTATATAAATACCCAAAATTCAGTCATTTAACGTATCATGATATATATGTTACATCAAGTTTCATTGGGCATTCACATAACAATTAAAAAAACAAATTCGAAATAATTGTTTACGCGGGACATTTTTTCAATGACACGTTGAAGCCTTTTCAACTAAGTTCCTTTGTTACACAGCTTGTGCCGTCTAATCATAAATCATTATTTGTATGATTTGAGCCAATATTTCCGTTTTTTCACAACGTGGTTGTATTCTATACACATTTGCATAGTCATTACAAAAAATACAAAAATTGCAGCTATCGCAGTACCATTCCCATGTGAATTGCTTGGATAACCAACAGTCTTCCGTGCACGTAGATATCCAGTCTGTTTTATTATTGTATCGATCCTTTAGCGGCTGCACACTTTTGTCGGGCTAAAGAGTCTTCACGTTTGTATTGTTTTAGCATACGGTAACGGCAACCATATGAATACACATATTACATACACAATTCATACATAGTCACATTCTAACATAGTCTTACATAGATAGACAAACAAACAATTACATTTAGAACAACAAACAAGAGTCACGGGGACATAAATTCTCCCTGTGAGTCAACCTGAGGTGTCCAGGAGAGCGAGAGAACCGTTGAGTTTTTTGAGCTAGAAGATTTTACACGGCACTGCAAAGGCACCTAACACCGAAAATGCACACACAAATGTGATGTGATGTGACCTAAATAAAAATTGTAGGTTCAGGGTGAAATTCCTACTTTACCTATTTTTACACAGGATCTAACCTTGAGAGAACATATTGTCTATACGAGAAAAACCAAGTCCGGATGGATGGCCGTCAAGAATACGGAGCTCACCCGTAAAACATGTTGTACTGAAACCACATATTGAGAAGCGCTCACGAGGCTATTCAGGTTGAGTTTCCTATCCCATTTTTATTGTTTTTTTAATCCTTGAGCACAGGATGCATTCCATACACGCGGGTAGATGGCCACTGAACCAGAACCTAGCCGAAGACATACGGTAATATGTATAAAGACATATATCTAAAGGGCACGATAGCAGAACATCGAGCGTGAGTTTTTTGAGTGAGCGGTCCAAGACGAGTACAAAAACAAATAAAAAGTTTCCAGCCGACTCCGTTGTTCACACCCCATATTTTTTGAAATTACCTACCAGCGATGCAGTAGACAGTGCATCCTCACCTCACTGTTGTGTGATCTCAGGTATACGGCTGATTTTCATCACCTGACTAGAGCGGAAGACATAAAAGGTTTACCGTGAGCAACAAGAGTTAAAACTGAGAAAGTCGCTTCTCGGATTACACCAATATGGTCTAGTGCTCACATCCAATTGTGAGACAATAAAGTTTTTTATGAAACAAAACTGATGTAATTTATCAGACTTGAAACTAAATTTTAAGATTGGATGTGTGGATTAGCTCCTCCCTCTAGGTATAAAAATTCTCTTTCAAATTTGCTGCATAAGATTTTTTACCAATCTTATCAATTCTCATTTTTGGGTTTTTTACTTTAATATGAACCCATACTCTGATCATATATATATATATTTTTAATTTAGCCGTTTCATCATTTTGACTGTAAACACACGACAAAGCGAACTTTCGAGAGCCATATTTCATTTCCACACGATAGTTTTGTTTAGTTGTACCTTAGGCTACTTTGGAGTACCTAAAATTTCCTTTCTGTTTAAAATGCAGATCTATACAAAAATTCACAAAAGTCAAAACCTTTTTTAAATCCATAAACATACATAATATCAAATTCCTATTTTTGAGTAGGTAGGACTTAATCTTCAGAAGTACTCCACCCACCAAGTTGTGAAACCTATAATATAAGCTTACAAATCGACACTTTTTAATAAAAACAACTTAAATCATTTTTAGGTTGAACACGATTCTTAAATATATACGGAGACCGAATATTTCTTTTTGTTAAATTCATATCGACAAATTTTAAAATTACATAACTTTTATGTTTTCCATTCCAAATCTTTGTTTACGTTATTACGTTTAATAGAATAGTAAAAATATCAAAATTTACGGGTTACTAATGAGTTAAAAACTTATTTTTTGACGAAACTTTTATTCCATTTTTAACGTAGACCAAAATTACAATTTATATAGTCCGATCTATGATAAACCACAACATACTAAGTCAGAATTTCAGTGCTCTTACTCCCATATTCTTGTTTGCTTCAAATCCGGTTTATTATTACCTTCGATTGATAAAGTCGATGTGTTTTCTGCCAAAGGGTTTTCGCACCATCTCCGTTTCATAAGACATCTGTTTGCGATTATGAGAAGAAACATTATTGAAATTCTAAAAAATCTGGAAACACCTAGACCGAAAATCAACGCCTCTCCATAAACAAAATGCAACTCATGCAACATATAAAAATTTATGCTCAATTTTCAGGGGCATATCAGTTTTTAACCCTTTAATTTCACCGCAAAGCAAAACTAAAACATACACTTAGTGGATTAGATTAAAAATACTAATGTGGGCTACGCAGGAAATTTTGGTAGCAGAATATATTAAACCTGTCTTTTGTTCTAAAGGCTCTGTCACACGAAGTAAAGTATAATTTCTCCACAAATTTCATAGTCACGCAATATTAAAAGGACTTAGTTTGCTTTAATACTCTACCCTAAAAATTTTTGTTAGAAACCACGGCCTTAAACTATTTTTGCTGCCCCAAGTATAATGCCCGAAGTGGCTATTAACTTAACGATCATTTTTTCAAATACCAGTTTTATCAAAAAAAATGTAACATTTTTCATTTCGCTTTGTTTATTGTGTCAATTCAGATGTTATAAAACCCTTATACTGTTCAGATTCAGGAGCCCTACATTTTTAAATTGTTCATTTTTAAGAAATGGATATGCAAGCGCGAAACTGTTAACTATAATTGCTGATTCACAGAATAATGCGCCCATCTACTCGAAAATTTTTGTTACATACAACATGTCGTACGCAGCTGTGTTACATACGACATATCGGATGAATGTTTGGAATTTGCGAGTCCGGAAAAAGTATCTGGGTACTTATGTCTTTTTCTGATGAAATCCAGATGTTTGACAGCAAAGACATGATCACGCATACGCAATTTGCCGCAGATATAGAAACATAGTGTCCTAGGAAACTGTTATTATGCAGATCGTAAATTAAATACGCTAACAAAAGTTGCTCAATCCAAAAAGCACTAGTGTCCACTGTTGCAAAAATGCATCTTCGCAAACCAATGGGCTGATACATTTTAAGCTATACCTACTTTGCCTTTTATCTCAAGTTGAAGTTGACAGCTAATGCAAAGGCACCTGTTCGGTGGATATATTACCAGCTTGAGCACCAAAGTTTTATATATTTCTAATAATTAAAACATTTATGAATTTAAAAAAAATTTGGTAAAAGAATTTCAGAAATGATCCATTTCAACGTCAAATCTTGTATGAAAATGTGAAAATTCAAAATTCCGATTCTGTAAGGCTGGTCGTCACCGATACAACCATAGATGCTGACAACAAAAGAAACGAAAACTTACCTCTACCATATTTTAAAGCAAATGTATAATGAAGGATAAATATAAATTAAATCATGGTTATATAACCAGTTGCCACTGCGTTCGCAAAAGACAAAATACGAAAAATCGGTATATAATTTCACAAAAATTATTTTGTCATAATTACTGTTAAAAATAATGTTCCATATTGTTACTAAAATCTGAAATACACAAACGGATAGTGGAAATATTGACGCAGCGAAAATAATTTTCCGCAATCTGTAGGCCTGACGATGTCCGTTAATATGCTACAAAGCACCAACTTGTGAAAATACATAATGAGAATCTGTTTACTCCCGATTCTTAAAAATGTTACTTGTGCGATTGATGTTCTTGTTTAAAGAATAGATTGAACCATCGTATCTTTCTCAAACATGTGCCATCGTAACTTTAATTCTTAAATAACCTGATCTTCTCTGTTACCGAACATTAGAAAGATTCAAAAATTGGAATTACCTTTCAATTTTATTTATCAACTTGATTTTAACATAATTTTTTTCTAGCGAAGGTCTTGGCTGCACACAAACACAGATTAACCAGCTACGAGAAGCCGCACTAGGATAGCTGAAATTGTGAAACTATCATTTTCCTTAACGAAGCACATGTGACACTAGTTTCATCGAACTTAGGATTACTGTGAACAGGTCCAAGATACCGTTAGGTTAATTTACAAGAATGGTACGCCTAGTATTATTCGGTGGGTCCAATCTCTATTTTTTGCAATTTTCAGCAGAACCTAGTGTTGGGGTCAACCCATAAAACATTATTATATATTATTTACAAGCTTGGCCAGCCGCAATCTTTATCTTTGGCTATTGTGGAAACCCAACATTTCATTCGCGCTATGTTATTGCCAAATAAAAATCCTAAGATGAAATCTTACTAGTACATATCAGGGCTCCAACTCTAAAACAATTAGTCATTAGTTTTTGCATTAACACATATGTTTATGCACCATTTGCACTTGTGATGAAGGCGAAAAACAGCCGTTAAAACATTCTCCCGTATATAAATGCAGTGAACTTTTTATCCAAATAAGAAAGACACCAATGTTTCAAAATACGAATGTTTAAATTGATACGTATCTTCTGGTCCAAATGTTTTGTCGCGCCTTGTTCCATTAATTGCCTTTTTGCCTGCAATCACCACCATATTACGTCTCCAAGGTTATGATATCACTCATTCAAAGAACAGCATAGTGGCGGAAAAACTTTTGCTTGCATCAGGTTTCCTTGCTGTCTACTGTAACGTATGACCAGCAGAGTTTGAAGCAAAATTTTGAGGCTGCATATTAGGTACAAGTAACATTCATCTGTAATAATGATCAATCATATAGTGTACACGTCTGGTGCATATCCCGTGGAAATACCCAAGATTTAGTAATGAATTAGTTTACTTGTAGTACGTCAGCAGCATCTTGATCTACCACACGGAAATATCACATTCCTGTGTTCACACTGATTTTGACAAGGGATAAACGAACTGTCATAAAAACTATTCGTAGCCATTGCCCATATGAAGGTTACAAGAATTTTATTCACATTCTTGTGCTCAGTCGATTACTTTTAAGCTAAACTGACGATAGTACTGTGGGTATACCGATGTAGGGTACACATGTTATGTGTATACGGATGTATAAAGTTAGACAGACATATCAGATTAATGTAGTGTCTTAATCGATTCATGCTTTTAGTGTACATTTTGTGTCACGTCGAATAAAAACACTTGCCGACAGGCTAAATGAATCTTAGGTGGTTTACCTAGAAGCTTCGTTAACGATCCAGCTGTTTTGCACCTCATGTTGAACAGTATGTATTGTTACAATGCGAGAAAGGTGCAACAGACACACAAGCACACAGTATAGTAAAGAAACCCTTGGTTTTATTAGGCGATTGCATGGTGGGTCAATATGATGCGCATGAGTATATAAAAAGGATAAATATATCGACGAAAACACACACTGATGTTCCTCCAACATGCGAATTATTAAGTGGACCAATATTCGTCAGAGACAATTGATTTAACTTTATTAATAACAATCATATAAATTGTGCTAACTTTATATCTGGCCATATTGAGTTACGATAATCTAGTCATATTGAATTACTTTCATTCGGCTGATTTTCTGATTAATTGCTATGCTATCTTTTTAAACATAAAATACTGTGTACAATTACATAATTGGTAAAGGATATATTGACTTACACAATCAAGTCACCTGATCATAAATTAATTCCACGTTTTCGGTGCTATAAACTACCAATAATGATCGTACTGTACATTTCTGATGAATTGTCATCATTACAGCCGTATGGGTGTTACATTATGTTCGACTTTTTTCCACTGCAGCGTCTTACGTTACGTCATGTAAAAATACGCTAATACTACCTCCTGACCAGCGCAGTCTGAGTAATTTAGCATGTCATCAAATATATAACTATTGCTATCTTTACTCCTGGATGTTGTATCGAATCATTCTTCAAAAACTAATACAAACAAGACTTACGGACCACGATTAACTCTGTAACTGTTAACGTTGTATGACGAGATGCTGAGTTGAGCCTGTTCAACCTACCGACATTGCTTTTAAATAATCGCTGCTAGTAGAAACCATACATAATACTTAGATCGAGAACAATGCAAAGCTTATAAGTTTCATTAGGGGAGGTAAATGACTCATGGTTTCACATTAAAACATATGGGAGTATTCATTGCACAGATACAATGGTTGCATGATCAATTCTAGCCTAGTATTTGAAATTAAACTGTACTATTTTTGTAAAGTTACAAGAGATAACAGGAACATTTGGTTGATTCTGGTCCGGCAGATATTTTCGTCCATTATTTCGCAGGAAACTCTGAATATCGGGATGTTCTCAGCTGTATTCGACAGTCACACAAGCATGCACAGTAAAAACTTAAAGCTAATATAACATTAGTGTTTGCTGATCATACAGTATTAACCGTATTAGAAAACCCAATTAATGCAGCAGTTCTTGTTTCGTACATTCAGCTCGAAAAAATTTCCGTTTGGGCGGAAAGTGGGGCATGAATTTCAATCCAGCATTTTGTTTATCTCTCGTTCAACATTCTAGAGTTCTTCAAATTGGATGCAAAAGATAATGCTGAAACGAGTTACATCTCATGTTCACCTTGAAATGACTATATCCAACCTAAAGCCAAAAGCTAATATTTGACAGATTATAAGCTGAAAAGTAATCCGCCTAATACAGTTTTCCGTTTGTTCAAATTCTAAGTCTACACTGACTAAAATTATAAATGCTATACTTAGCCTAAGCTTGAATATGCCTGTATTGCGTGACCTTCAATGCAAAATCTACTGCCAGCACTGGAACGCATTCGAGCACTCGCAAAAGGTATATTCTACCCGTGTCTGGTTTTGAAATGCCTGACAGGTCTTATCATGAATTGTCGCTGGTGTGTTTCATTGTTAGGCGCAACTATACAAGCGCATGTGATGAATATAAAATTATAAGTGCCCTCGATAGGTGCTGTTGGCAATCAAACTAATCATTCCAATTTATATCTATGATACAAGACATATGCGTCTCACAATCCCTACTTTCCAGCTACACAATCATTGGCATATGTTAATGGACCGATCACAATTGCAGTAGCACTGTTAAGCTACGTGGGATCTAATCTATAAAATGAAACTTCCGTGACGAGTTTCAAGTGTAAGCCATCGCTGAACAGACTCATTCTCGACGGCTTTCAATGCTCCTAATCATTTCTCAATTAAGATTCAAACTGTTAAACTGCCGTATGATAAGAATGCGTCGAAAAAAATCAAATGATTTAATTGTACATATCTGCTAGTGACAAATACCTTGGCTATCGCAGCAGCGAATAAAACGAAAAAATCTGACATATCAGGAGCGACAACGGGCCTAATTTGTTAGGTCTGAAATCTGATTGACGTTGGCCCGCCCAAAATCTTAAATAGCAAGCCACATGCTTCATTCAGTCCGGAAAGCTTGTAGTAAGCTGATATGCTCATATCTAAAAATGTTATTTTCTTGACGAATTTTAAATGTGTATACGCGCTTCAATTTAAGCTTTTCCGGTTCAAAACATATGGTTTGCTAGACAAACTGTTATTCATTCACCGCAACACGAAGAAAGTATTTACGAGTCACAAACAATAATAAAAGCGCTTTAGTACCAGCTGTTCATATTATAAAGAAGTTAATGGTTTTATTCATATCTTCAAAATCATAAATAAGTCTACATTCAGTTACCACCGTTGGCACAACGCTTCCAATCACAATATGGAGCAAAATATGTCGACTCCTCATCAATCGGTTCTCCAATTACCAAACAAGCTTTAAATACCTAAAAGTGAAACCTTTCAAACGAATACCTTAAAATTTCACTCAAAAAGTAGCATATATATTGCAAAATGCCGTCGCTACATTAGGTTTTAGTTGCATAAAATTTTTACAATACAAATGAAATATCAGTCTCAGGGGAATGGGGTATTTAGGAATAGGTAATTCTGTAAATCAGAAGTTTTTGAATAGCTATTCCAATGAAACAGATAATAAAAGTAAATTATTTTCTATTTTTCCCTCGGAAAATGGAAACCCATCAGCTTGACTTCGCCCGGTAATTGTGTGCATGGGAACATCTTTATTCATCCCGGAGACATCTACAGAAACTAGCTGGACGTACACGATAACATTTACCAGTGCGTATACAAATAAATTCTAGCACTTTTTGTCACAAAATGGAATAGTGGCATGTGTAAACTTAATCTAACTCGACATTATAGGTAACCAAAATCATACGCGTTTACAATAGTTTTGTCTATGGATCAATTTCGTTTTTCACAAGGCTGCAAAACAAATTATCTTCGCTCCGTAAGTTGTAATAGCCCGAGATTTTAGAAAGTTTAATGTTGAATATGAAAATTTAAGCCTGAAAGATGATATTTGAAAATTTCAGCCTGAAGGACGGTATGTGAAAATTGGAGCGTGAAAGACGGCCTGACACCGGTGGAGCGTGATGCAAGTGCCGATTGGTATGTAGTTTATTGTCCATAATAAATAAACTATGTATTACTATTGTATGTTCGTTGATCATCAAGCTCCACCTACCCGATGTGGAGGGCCTGATTCGCATTATAGAGAAGTAACTGAGCGAAGAGAATACAAATTAACTGAACTTGCAGGTATCAGGTTAGATCCGATGATTATTATGTGCGCAATAAAACAATGTAAAGTACTTTTTTTGAATGAACGTATTCTCATCTGGTTGGGTCAAGGGCATTGGTCAGAAGACTTTTACCAAACGTTCATTTGTTTTCGCGATTCGGTTCATATAGACCAATCCCGGTGTTAATACCTGAATGTTTTTATGTATCAAATTATTGCCATGTCATCATAGCTGAGGCTATATGAGTATCAGAACGAGTCCAGGAGCACCGCTCAGAACTCTCACAAATTTGGATCGAATTATTTCGTCGCGATTTGGACCTTGAAGAGACCGGTTGTGACACGCATACGAAACTATGTCGTTGATATATATGTACGGCTATTATTGTAGGTACTTTACGAAGTTAAAGAAGGGTGATAAACTTTACGAAAACTCGCAGAAAATATTTTAAGAATGGGCGACTTAAATTTCAAAATTGCGGGCTGTAGGTATAACTGTGGGAAATTCAATTTACCAGGTTACTAACAAGCCTTATTAGGCTTCCAAATCGCACATCTAGGGACACCCAACCGTTACCTGTAAGTGTTCGGGGACTCGCAATTAGGCGCGTAAAAGTTCTGTTTTCTAAGGCTTAAATGACAAATAGAAAAGCTTAAAACTCCATGAAATTGACTTTTTCAAATTTCAAATTTTCAAAAAACTTTAAACTCCAGTTTTTCAATGGAATTAGCAGTACAGTGTCGCGTTGCGGTGGAAAACCCAAAAAACAGAACCACTAAACACACAAAAAACCGCATGTCCTTTCACGATCCAAATAACTTACTTCGTACATAAAATTTTCCCAAAATTCCCAAAAACGGCCTCTCAAAGGCCGTCTACCATATCAACAATACGTAACTGAACGAAGTACATGGACATACAAC
>JASANE010021034.1:0-21153 GCA_030248225.1 Trileptium ribeirensis
GTGCTTTTCAACGCCTGTAGCTTAGACTAACAATTCCGCTCTGTCTCCTCGTATTGTTTCCCTCAATAGACATGCTTTAGTAACATGTTATTTCGTAAAAAACTTTAAATTATTGGTTTGTGGGGTTTTAAAAATAACTCAAGGTATGCTGTAATTTTGGAAAACAGAATGCTATGAATGAGACACACGGTGATACTGCTCCGCACAGATTTGATAAAACATATGTAGAGTCCATTACCAAGAACGTGGTTTTTGCTACATTACAGGCACGCTGCTCTACTCCAATGGATGCTGATAAACAAAATTTATGCGCATATTTTTTGGTGCTTGAAGCATTCTGTTACCAAAATTACAACATTGTAAAATATTCAGAATTGTTTAGTTTGTGGTGCAGTCTTTAAGTTTAAAAGTTCCGGCCTAGGGACAATTTTCTAAACATCCATACTCTGGTGTGTACGTCAAGTTGGACGGGTTCAATTCAAGCGTATACCGCAGATAGCTGAATGGGTAAAACGGCAGCTATGTACAAGCATCAACCTAGTTTTGTTTTGTGAACATAAGCTGAAGATGATCAAATCTTACAAGACAAAGACAAAAAATTCCGACTGAAATAATTTTTCCTACTTACGTTTTGCAGGGCTATTTGCTGACGTAATATTCTCTTTTGTTTGATTAATGTTTGGACCACAGCTGTAACAAAGTGTGGAAAATTGTAAATAGAATTTTTAACCCGAATTCCGGTTCCGGTTATAGTTTTTGCCTTTTGTCAGAACCACACTTTGAACTCTGGTTACTCAATTATAAATAGGTACAATATACCTATACAAATGGCAAGGGAATTTTGACTTGCCGAAACGTGTGTTTAATTTCACACCCCCACGGTGTATAAGCATTTATATAAGTTGAAAATTCTCCAGAATAGTTCACGGAACAATTCATGCATGCGATTTGTTATATCGTCCTTACCTCGTATTTCCTTGCAAATTTTAGTGACAGGAATTTTGCACCACACTGATATGCACGAATACATAATTCGGTAATAAATAAAGGAATCACAAATACACAATACGAAGACAAAATTTCGTTTGAATCAAGAAAATACTTTTAGCACGCAAGGAATTTGGACAAATCCCTCGCAGCGTGAATTTCAACTACAAGTTTTTGCAACTAGGTTTTAAGCGTTTCGACAAAGTTTAGGATCGCTTAACACATTAGAAAATATAGCGTAGTACAAAGTTTTTTTTCAGATGTATAGCTTAATATTTGCCTCTCGTTTTGTAATATTGTGTGTAAAAAGCCTTAATATGGTTCAGTTGTATATAGCTTATTTGCATCACACACAGCTCACAACTGTTCTTGATCATTTTCAGATTTTTTCTTTTGGCGCACAATCGAATAATTCTGTATTTAGCTTTGCAATCCCGCCTCTCGAATTATTTCAAACCATAATCTCACAAAACCGACACCAATCGGAACGTTTGATTTTCACAATAAAAACCCATCGATTTTTTTAATTATAACTGTTCCCTGGGTCATCGGATAAAAAAATCGAGACCTCTCGTTAATAATTACATCTTGATAGCAACGGTTTTTGAGATATAAACGAAAGTTTAAAGATATATATATACACCGAAAAATGAAATTTTCAAAATTTAGGCTAAGTTTATAATTAGTTGTGGAGTTGAACGATGGGTTTATAACATTATATAAAAATCACGGTAGTTTCATTGTTTTTAAACATACACGAGGTACATGGTTTACCTTTTGGGATGGTCATCAGTATTAAAGATGTAGAATTTTGGCACCAAAATGTTTAAACTTTACTATTGGTTTAATTGTTTAAATGTAAAATTATTTATTGCTGAATATCCTGAGTGCGGTGAAATCAGTGTCATTTGTATGAGTTTCTGAGTTCTCATTTTTCGTGAAAGCTGCGGTTTGTATGTTTCGTAAGTTTTTTTTGTTCCGAAAGCAGTTGAGAAAGAAATTAAGGGTCATAGTGCTTTTAAATGTACTAGAAAGACCACCATTTTAGTTATAATTTATAGCTCTTACATTTCAGTCTTTGTAAGACTCTGAAGGTGCTCAGGAAACTCAATATGAAGTCTCAGCATGTTAATCATTCAGCGTAACTTGGCCCCTGCTTTCTCTGCTATTTGCCGCGGCTAGTAACTATATAGTAGATTATGTATATCTGTGAAGTGAGTGGCAATTTGCTATTTGAGTACAGAACTTGAAAGAGAATACGCAAAACATATATATATAGCATATGATGTATTTATTGGATGTATTAAATTCTGATAGAAAATATGTCATTGCATTAAATAACTGGACAGGGGAAATAATTTAAAACCTACATGGTAAAGTCATATTTGTCTCAGCGTAATTTTTTTTTAATTATACTTTAGTGATGAAGAAGCCCACTGGATCCCATATTTTTTTGTACAACTGGATTTGACGACGTTTTTATAGCAGGCATAGTCAGCCCCAAAGCTGTTGTTATTCTTCAGCTTTATTTTGTATCGCAACCGGTGTTTACTGTTCACATATACTCACAGTGTTAATTGAATACCCGCCATGATATTGCGTATGGCTTTTGAGTTATCCGCTCATTTCTACTTACGTCTTATGCAGTCTATAACCTCGTGTAACTCGTAGAATGACACTTATAATAGGAGAAACGTATATGGCTATTTTTCTAGTCTTTTTAATGGCTCTCGCAACCTGCAAAAGTGAAATTATTGTCATAGTTAAATTATCTCTTATACTCATTATTTAATTATCTGCAGCTACTTTAGCGCATGATTTTTACACGTGTCTCTGTCAGCTATTTGTCACTACTTTCGGACCACAAAAGAACTTGATATTTCTCTTATACGCATAATACCACCGGAAGCTGATACTCACAGTAGCATGGAACGATTTTAGTAGTTACTTTTTACACGATGCATTTTATACATGATTTGTTTGCTAGCGAGTAATAACTGTTTGTGAAATTACATTAAATTATAGCTAATTTGGTATGTAGTTGCGACTCATGAGTACACATACGTCGGGATAGAAGAATAAAAATTGGTTACATTTTTACAATTACGTAGATATAGCATAAATCTCATGTATATATATAGAATATTAAAATGTTTAAAAATTAGTACTTGTCGCCAAGCAGTTGCAGTTGCCAAGTTGTGTGGAATTTCAAAAGCGTCTGGTAAGTTATATCAAGTTTTGGAAGTCCCATGTTCATTTCCGGAATACACTATCATACGTGGGGAGTAGATTGTTCTATATACTACATCAGGGGAGTAACTGGAATTACCGCTTCCGGCCAAATTTTTGCCAAGATCGAAAGTTCCAATTTCATGTCTTGAATTTGTGCCATGTTGTATTTTGTAATAAAAGTTACCTACTTCCAGCCAAAATTAGATAACAATGCTAACTGAAACACCTTTCGATGTATAATAAAAACGAAATATATTCTTTCTTTGTGTTCTCTCAAGTATCATTCTCAGGGCTTTTAATTTCTCACAATACATATATCGACCTCTGCTAAACAGTATATAAGGCCCATTTAAATAAGTCAAACTAATGAAACAGTAGCATAATTATAATTTTTGAAGTGCACTTGACAGTTCACGATTTGTAACTATGCCGTTATTTAAGCAGTAGCTCAGCGGTTCCTCACTTGCAACCAACAACTACTGACAAATGTATCGTTATTAGTAATAAATTCTCATATTCATGAGATCACAACATAAGACAATTTCGAGTATTTCACATTGCCGGGAATCTGTTATTTCAATTTTGGCTTTGGAGGGGGGTTGAGGAGGTTCTTGTCTGTGTGTGTCTGTCGCATCTGGATCTCAATAACGGTTGGGCGGATTTTGATGCAATACAGCTCATTCGAGCTGAATGGCCGATTTAGGTGTAGTGACGGAGCCCGATTTTCTAATTTTTTTATGAAAAGTTATGGGGCAAAATGAATGTTATTTTGGCCCATTTTTCGGGCACTCCCTTCAGTTTTCTGTGCTTTCGAATAAAGATAATTAGGAATCCGGCAAACCAATAGGCCTATTCCATGTAGCTTTACCAGGGCTTTTCAAGTCTATATATATATAACCAGTATTTCAACTATTTCCGTATATGGAGTCTATAACGAATAGTAGTTGGCGCCAAATTTCATATTTGGTGAAAAGTCGGGGGAATTGCACCGTAATTGTGTGTTTTGTTGCTTTTAGTGTCTTATATGGGTTTTTTGGTAGTATAAACTCATTGCAAGTGTTGAAAAATATTGTTGGGCAAAAATATTTTTTACACTTATGGTTCATACTTGCCATAAAAATGACATTTTCGAAATTTTTTGGTGAGAAGTCGTGGGAAGAGCACCTGCGAATGTGTGTTTATTGTTGGATTTAGTGTCGCATATGGGGTTTTCTGGGCCGACAAGCTCATTGCGAGTGTCAAAATATTGTGTGGCAAATATTTTCACATCTGCTTCGGGGATTTGTTGACTCACTCGAATTCTGGCTCGCAAGTGAACTTTATAAGTTAATCTGTTAAATGGAAATTGGAACGGTGTGGGTAACCTCTGTTGATTGCCCTCATTTCTACGTTCACAACTGAAGCTCGATAAACGATTTTGTAAGTCACAGAGAACATACTTAGACACTTAGGGAAAAACATTGGCTCTAATTTTCAGTACATATTAGTGGCTTGATTTACAAAGTGTAAAAAGGGTGATGGTAACTTGCTAAAAGTGGAATCTTAGGGGTGTCGCCAAACTGCGAAATCTAGTGACAACTGCGATATATGTCTTTTTCACTTAGTCCGGGCTACATGTAATAGTGTTATACCTCAATTGATTGGTGAATTTTTTTAAGCGAGCTCACTAATCGCTCGCGAGTGGCACGAGAATTTTCAATTTTGCGTTGGAGGGGCGGCTGAGGAGGTCCTTTCTTTGTGTGTGTCTGTCGCACCTGGATCTCGATAACGGTTGGGCGCATTTCCCATGTGCGAGATAGCTCATTCGAACCGTGCAATGGTCGATTTAGGTGTAGTGACTGAGTCTGATTTTTGAATTTTTTTGACGTTATGAGGCAATAATCACGTCATTTTGCCCCATTTTTCCTGCACTCTTCTAGTTTTTGCGACTTTTCTCATAAGTACACGAGTATCTTCTGCAAGGTTAAATAATAGGCCTATTCCATGTAGCTTTGCCAGGGCTTTCAAATGATATATAACAAGTTTTTGACTACTTCCGATGAAATGTATTAGCTTGATACGATAGTTGGCGCCCATTTCATATTTGGTGAAAAGTCTGGAAAAGCACTTAAATGTGTGCTTATTGTTCGTTCTTTAAGTGTCGCATATCGGGTATTCTGGGCCAACAAACTGATTGCGAGTGTCAAAAATATTTTGTGTCAAATATTTTTAACACTTCTGATTCATACTTGTTATGAAAAATGAGATTTTTCTCAAGCCTCGGTTTGAATTCTTTAACTTTCTTTTCACGGTCAATTTAGGGTTTTATTTAATTATTAAATTGTTAGTTGATTGTTTTTGTACTCTGTATGATGTTTTGTCTACTGCATACTTTTGGCTATCAAAAGAGGCGGGCGTAACTGTGACTCATCACTCACGGTTTATATAATGCTGCACCTGCGTACGTGTGTTAGGCTTTGCTTTGTGTGCTTTCTACAACAGACTTCGGAGTATTGTTCTCACCAATCAATTCTGGCTCGCAACTGAGCTTCACTAGTGTTATTGGTAACCTAATAAAACTAGGTAAATTAAAAAATTACAAAAACTGAGAGGAGCAACAGGCAAAGTATTTGGTATCTTATTTGTTGAGCGGAGCAGGTCGCCGAGCGAAGCGAAGCGATCGGGCGAAGCCTTTTTATTTTCCGTCTGGGAGCAAAAAAGTCGATGTCCGTTTGTCCGTTAGTCTTTCATGGATCTCAAGAACCACTGAACCTATTTCAAAAAACTTTTTTTGTTTGAAAGCTTATCATGTGAGGATGTGAACCTGATATTTTAGAAGTTTGGCAACTTGCCAATTTTATCAATAATTAAGCTAATTAAAAACCTAATTAAGCTCATAACAGCTTAATTATTGGCCGTAGAGTCGTTTTAACGGAATATACGTTGATGTTTTCCTTTATGGAGGAAATATGAAAATAGATGCATTGTACATACAGGAGTATAGTAAAGAATGTTATAGGCAAAATTATATTCAACTTCGTGTCCTATGATTTCATTGCTGTGCTTCCCATAACCATTCATCACCATGGTGTATAAGCCACGTGACTTCCTTTGCCTTGCTTTTCGTTCGAACGGAATAAAACTATTCTTTCATTTTATTCATTGTTGTCTAAGTAATAATATTTTCCCGGGACATTTAGTACGTTCATGTTACTAATGCCGTCGCTCCGCTTCAAAAAATGTAGTTCCACTACGACTGGTGTATATATGCATGTATTTCAACTAAATATTTTATCAATTTATAATAAGTATAACGTTTTAGGCAATTCATGTCAAATCAACCATACAGAAAAGCTAGTTAGTTAAAAATTAGCTAATTAATTAACTAATTAGCACCCATGATAAAATCATAGAGCTTTAAAAGCCACATACTCATCATGACCAGCGACATTCGAAAACACCCTAGCGCAACAAATTAAATTAAATTAAAGTTATTTTAAAACTTGCATAAAATTAACTAATTAGCTATTTAATTTACTAATTAGCATATGCGGCCAAGTTTTAGAGCTTCAGAAATGTCATATTTGTGATCAGCGATATAGAAAAACCCGTGTACAATTTATTTTTCAGTTCTTAGACTTTGAAAATTTTCAAAAATTAGCTAAATAATAATTAATTAGCAATTAGCTAATTAACTAAGCAATTATCATGTTTTTAACATTCTCGAATAGTAATAAACACCAGATTCGTAATCACCACGGATAGATATAGTATATGCAGCGGAATTTATAGCTTTACACTAATTAGTCATTGAAAAAAATATGGAATTTTTGTTTCGAAAATCGTAAAAATAAGCTAACACGCTTAACTAATTAGGCAATTACTAATTAACTAAGAGCAAATTTTGACAAAATCTGTATGTCTTGCACCTCACCGATGTTAGCCCTTTCAAAAAAATTTAAATCTTCCCAGTAGTTATTGAGGATTAAACGGAAAAAGGCGGACAATACGGTGCCGATTTTCCCCTCTGACGAAAACAAAAACGCTTCGCTCCGCTCAATATAAGCATTCGAAATTTATAAAATCACACTTTCAAGAATATTATAATTTTGACTATTTTCCAGCTAACTTCGGTTCCGCTTACGTATTGTCCTATCATCTAAGACGCTCGCAACGGTCGCACAAATAAATTTAGGTTTTAATACATTGTTATAGAAATAGTAGTATTTGTATTACTATTTTAGAAAAAGAAGTGGACAGAAAATGAGTTTAGAACAATAAAATGGTTTTGTGCGGCTTTTTAATTGACATTGTTCTTCCGGTATGGACGCTTGAAACACATCTCCGCTAACTTGCCTTCAAACTGTATTTTATAATGCCTAAGTGAGAAAACATACATTCGGCAGAAAATGGTTAGACACGAATTTAGTGTAGCCGATCAGATCTGAAAAAGTTACCATATTTATATCGGGATGCACTGGATTCATCTTCTTACCGATATCGTCACAAGGTATCGGGTAATCACATATTTCTCCAGCAGTTGTAAGCGCAGTTGTGACAGCATTTAGGTCCGTTAAAATGGGACCCGAAACCAGAAAAGGTCAAGGCAGCATCTACAGTTAGGAACACCTGAAGCATGGAGTCGAGCCTTGAAAGACGCAAGACGAAGAGGGGTGCTGTGGCATATAACTAGGTAGGGTTGTTTCACGTTGACATCGACATGATTTGTAAAGAAATGCAGTCGCACCAGGCCTCGCGGTGACCTTTTTGCCTTTTATCTTATATGGATAACCACAAGAAATTGAACATGCCAGTATCAAACAGAACTCGAGCAATTTTGTGGCAATATTACCATGGAGCAATTAAATGCAATAGAATTACATCTGCACGCACCTATGTCCTTTGAATGTAACAGGGCAAGAAGTAACCGGAATTCGGTTTCGGCGAAAATCGTGTTCCGGTTTCGGTTCCGGCAAAGGCCAAAACCATACCGGAATCGGAATTCCGGTTTAAAGCTTTGCTTGAAACAATTCACATTTTTCTTCATCTGTGATCCAAACATTTGTAATATATATTTTACAATGATCAAGTTCCAACACAATCAAGCAAAAGAAAATATTAACTAAGCAATTTAAATTTTTCATAATAACCTGTAGGAAGTTTGTTAACAAATCAAAGCCAGGTCGACGCTTGTAGCAGCTATTTTACACATTCAGAAGTCTGCGGGTACGTCGAATTAAACCGGTCCAACTCAGATAACAGAGCATGGCTTACGTAGAAGCACTTATCGTATTCTTGTATAACATAAATTGCGTCAAGCCCCAGCCAGTGAGTTTGTAAACTTGGTAAATAAAATTGAAGTAGAAACACCAGCCTAAATTGAAGTAAAGTACCGTTGTCTGCAACGCAGCCAGAAACAGCTTTTTTGGCAATGAACTGTATTTCATTGAAACTTTGCGAGCAGTATCACAGTTTGTCTCATTTAATTTATAGCATTCTGATTTAGAAAGTTATCATCATTATCATCTAACTGACGGGCACTGTTTGTCCAACGCTATCCTAAACAGTGTCTAGAATCATATAAACCAATCATTTCAACTTTCCTACAGAAGAATGTGAAACGAACGTATATATGTGTAGTAAAGGGAGACGACTGGAGACAGAGCGAAAGTGTGATATTCTACGCTCCAAACGTTGTAAAGCACATTCAAATTGACGCAGTATATATACGCAGTGGTGTAGAGTGGAAGGGTACTTTTTGCTCTGGGTGTACAAAAACCGACATATTGTTCGATAAAAAAAACATTAATTAGCTTCCTCAGTCTCTTTAAAGTTTCAGAAAGGCAATGTCATCGAAATACATTTAAGTTTAATGTAAACGTTATTCTTTCATGCATTTTAAAATGGTCATCTCCTTCATTTTTTCTTTCATCTGTTTTTCTATACACAAATTTCGAAGTTGTACCGAGTTCCGGATCCGGTTTAAATGAACGGTTCTCGTTATTCCCTGTAATAGGTATACCATTTTGCCTAGGCACAGTTTGACATCTCTCATACCTTGTTTTATCTTTTCATCACCTTATCTTATATCATCTTATCATGCTTGTTGTTTCTCTGCTGCATAGAGCGCAATATTTTTAACAAGTAGATACACCAGCATTATAGTAGCATTTAATATTGCATCCCTGGAACTTCGAAGACGCCGAGGAATCTACCAATGTTTAGTAATCATGATGTCGGTTTTTCGTTCCGCCAGAGCAAAAATGTCTTGCACTATACAGCCTTATAAAGTGCGCAATTTGAATGCGCTTGTAATGCATGGACCGCGACTAAACAATTTCGATCGGTCTTCAATCGCTTCCCTTTAATAGATATACGTTTGTTATATGTTATTCCCAAGGAAATTTGAAATTACTGCTTTATATATATATGGTTCTACAAATAAAAGAAGACATGCTATAATTTTCTGACTAAGTCTTGCAGGGTCAAGGTTAAAAATTCTGCTGAATTTACGTGTTCTACTTACGATTCGCAGTGTAATTTGCTGAGTTAATATTTTCTTTTGTTTGGTTGTATTGGAATCTGATCACTGTGCATATACGGCCTATGTTTGGACCACAGATAGAGCAAAAAATATCGAAAATTTTAAACAGACTTCCGGTTCCGGTATGGTTTTGCCATTTGCCGGAACCCAAACATGATTTCCGCCTTAACCGGAATTTCGGTTACTCCCAGGTCAATGGATACAAATTATTAAATGCTACTATAATGCTAGGTATATATACTTGTTAAAAATATTGCACTCTCTCTGTGCGAGCAGAGAAACAACAAGCATGATAAGATGATATAAGATAAGGTGATGAAAAGATAAAACAACGTATGAGAGATGTCAAACTGTGCCTAGGCAAAATGGTATCCCTATTACAGGGAATAACCAGAACCGTTCATTTAAACCGGATCCGGAACCCGGTCTTCGAAATTTATATATAGGAAAACAGATGAAGGAAGAAATAAAGGTATAGATGATTTAAAATGCATGAAAAATAACGTTTACATTAAACTTAATGTATTTCGATGACATTGCCTTTCTGAAACTTTAAAGAGACTGAGGAAGCTAATAATGTTTATTTATCGAACAATATGTCGGTTTTTGTACACCCAGAGCAAAAAGTACCCTTCCACTCTACACCACTGCGTCAATTTGAATGTGCTTACAACGTTTGGAGCGTAGAATACACACTTTCGCTCTGTCTCCAGTCGTCTCCCTTTACTACACATATATACGTTCGTTACACATCCTTCTGTAGGAAAGTTGAAATTATTGGTTTATATGATTCTAGACACTGTTTAGGATAGCGTTGGACAAACAGTGCCCGTCAGTTAGATGATAATGATGATAACTTTCTAATCAGAATGCTATAAATTAAATGAGACAAACTGTGATACTGCTCGCAAAGTTTCAATGAATACAGTTCATTGCCAAGAAAGCTGTTTCTGGCTGCGTTGCAGACAACGGTACTTTACTTCAATTTAGGCTGGTGTTTCTACTTCAATTTTATTTACCAAGTTTACAAACTCACTGGCTGGTGCTTGACGCAATTTATGTTATCCAAGAATACGATAAGTACTTCTACGTAAGCCATGCTCTGTTATCGAGTTGGACCGGTTTAATTCGAACGTACCCCGCAGACTTCTGAATGTGTAAAATAGCTGCTACAAGCATCGACCTGGCTTTGATTTGTTAACAAACTCCTACAGGTTATTATGAAAAATTTCAAATTGCTTAGTTAATATTTTCTTTTGCTTGATTGTGTTGGAACTTGATCATTGTAAAATATATATTACAAATGTTTGGATCACAGATGAAGCAAAAATGTGAATTATTTCAAACAAAGTTTTTAAACCGGAATTCCGATTCCGGTATGGTTTTCGCCCTTTGCCGGAACCGCAACCGGAACACGATTTTCGCCGAAACCGGAATTCCGGTTACTTCTTGCCCTGTTACATTCCAAGGCATAGGTGTGTGCAGATGTAATTCTATTGCATTTAATTGCTCATGGTAATATTGCCACAAAATTGCTCGAGTTGTTTGATACTGGCTGTTCAATTACTTGTGGTTATCCATATAAGATAAAGGCAAAACGGTCACCGCGAGGCCTGGTGCGACTGCATTTCTTTACAAATCATGTCGTGTCAACGTGAAACAACCTACCTAGTTATATTGCCACAGCACCCCTCCCTTGCGTCTTTCAAGGCTCGACTCCATGCTTCAGGTGCTCCTCCGGAGCTGTAGATGCTGCCTTGACCTTTTCTGGTTTCGGGTCCCATTTAACGGACCTAATGCTGTCACAACTGCGCTTACAACTCGCTGGGACAAATATGTGATTACCCGATACCTTGTGACGATATCGGTAAGTAAATACGAATCCAGTGCATCCCACAGCAAATATGGTAACTTTCTCAGATCTGACTCGGCTACACTAAAATTGTGTCTAACCATTTATTGCCGAATGTATGTTTTCTCACTTAGGCTATTAAAATCCGTTTAAAGGCAATTAGCGGAGATGTATCTTCAAGCCTGTCCATAGCGGGAACAATGTCAATTAAAAAGCCGCCGAAAACCATTTTGTATTCGTTCCCTAAATTCATGTTTTCTGTCCACTCTTTTTTTAAATTAGTAATACAAATACTACTATTTCTATAACAATGTATTAAAACCTAAATTTATTTGTGCGACCGTTGCGAGCGTCTTAATGATAGGACAATACGTAAGCGGAACCGAAGTTAGCTGGAAGATAGTCAAAATTATAATATTCTTGAAAGTGTGATTTTATAAATTTCGAATGTTATATTGAGCGGAGCGAAGCGTTTTTGTTTTCGTCAGAGGGGGAAAATCGGCACCGTCTGTCCGCCCTTCCGTTGAACTCCTCAATAACTACTGGGACGATTTAAATTTTTTTGAAAGGACTAACATCGGTGAGGTGCAAGACATACAGATTTTGTCAAAATTTGCTTTAGTTAATTAGTAATTGCCTAATTAGTTAAGCGTGTTAGCTTATTTTTACCATTTTCGAACAAAAATTCCATATTTTTCAATGACTAATTAGTGTAAAGCTATAATTTTGGTGCATATACCATATCTAGCCGTGGTGATTATGAATCTGGTGTTTATTACTATTCGAGGAAGTTAAAAACATGCTAATTAGTTATTTAATTAGCTAATTACTAATTAATTATTAATAGCTAATTTTTTGGAAATTTTCAAAGTGCTCAGAAGTGAAAAATAAATTGCACAGGGGTTTTCTATGTCGCTGATCACAAATATGACATTTCTGAAGGTCTAAAACTTGGCCGTATATTCTAATTAGTTGATAAATTAATTAGCTAATTAGATAATTTTATGCAAATTTTAAAATAACTTTAATTTAATTTAATTTGTTGCGCTCGGGTGTTTTCGATGTCGCTGGTCATGATGAGTATGTGGCTTTTAAAGCTCTATGATTTTATCATGGGTGCTAATTAGTTAATTAATTAGCTAATTTTTAACTAACGAGCTTTTTGTATGGTTGATTTGACATGAATTGCCTAAAACGTGATACTTATTATAAATTGATTAAATATTTAGTTGAAATACATGCATATATACACCAGTCGTAGTGGAACTACATTTTTTGAGCGGAGCGACGGCATTAGTAACATGAACGCACTCAATGTCCCGGGAAAATATTATTACTTAGACAACAATGAGTAAATGAAAGAATAGTTTTATTCCGTTCGAACGAAAAGCAAGACAAAGGAAGTCACGTGGCTTATACACCATGGTGATGAATGGTAATCGAAGCACAGCAATGAAATCATAGGACACGAAGTCTGAATATAATTTTGCCTATAACATTCTTACTATACTATTCCTGTATGTACAATGCATCTATTTTCATATTTCCCCATGGAAAACTCAACGTATATGCCGTTAAAACGACTCTACGACCAATAATTAAGCTGTTATGAGCTTAATTAGGGTGTTAATTAGCTAATTAGCTTAATTAATGATAAAATTGGCAAGTTGCCAAACTTCTAAAATATCAGGTTCACATCCTCACATGATAAGCTTTCAAACAAAAAAAATTTTTTTGAAATAGGTTCAGTGGTTCTTGAGATCCATGAAAGACTAACGGACAAACGGACATCGACTTTTTTGCTCCCAGACGGAAAATAAAAACGCTTCGCCCGATCGCTTCGCTTCGCTCGGCGACCTGCTCCGCTCAACAAATAAGATACCAAATACTTTGCCTGTTGCTCCTCTCAGTTTTTGTAATTTATTAAATTTACTAGTTTTATTAGGTTACCAATAACACTAGTGAAGCTCAGTTGCGAGCCAGAATTCGATTGGTGAGAACAATACTCCGAAGTCTGTTGTAGAAAGCACACACAAGCAAAGCCTACACACAGTACGCAGGTGCAGCATTATATAAACCGTGAGTGATGAGTCACAGTTACGCCCGCCTCTTTTGATAGCCAAAGTATGCAGTAGACAAAACATCATACAGAGTACAAAAACAACCAACTAACAATTTAATAATTGAATAAAACCCTAAATTGACCGTGAAAAGAAAGTTAAAGAATTCAAACCGACACTTGAGAAAAATCTCATTTTTCATACCAAGTATGAAGCAGAAGTGTGAAAAATATTTGCCACACAATATTTTTGACACTCGCAATCAGTTTGTTGGCCCAGAATACCCCATATCCGACACTAAGACGAACAATAAGCACACATTTAGGTGCTTTTCCCACGACTTTTCACCAAATATGAAATTGGGCGCCAACTATAAGCTTATAGACTTCAGATTGGGAAGTAGTTGAAAAACTTGTTATATATCATTGGAAAGCCCTGGCAAAGCTACATGGAATAGGCCTATTAGTTTGCGGATACTCGTGTACTTATTGAGAAAAGTCGCAAAAACTGGAGGGGTGCCCGAAAAATGGGCCAAAATGACGTCATTTTGCCTCATAACTTTTCAAAAAAATTCAAAAATCGGACTCCGTCACTACACCTAAATCGACCATTGCGGTTCGAATGAGCTATCTCGCATCAAAATGCGCCCAACCGTTATCGAGATCCAGGTGCGACAGACACACACACAGACAGGACCTCCTCAACCGCCCCTCCAAAGCCAAAATTGAAAATTCTCGTGCCACTCGCGAGCGAGTTCAGTGAGCTCGCTTAAAAAAATTCACAATCAATTGAGGTATAACACTATTACATGTAGCCCGGACTTAAGTGAAAAAGACATATATCGCAGTTGTCACTAGATTTCGCAGTTTGGCGACACCCCTAAGATTCCACTTAGCAAGTTACCATCACCCTTTTTACACTTGTGAGATGAGCCACTAATATGTACTGAAAATTACAGCCAATGTTTTTCCTAATGTACTGAGGGTGTATTGTTATTCTGTGACTTTAAAAATAGTTTATGGAGCTCAGTTGTGAACGTAAAAATAGGCAATGAACAGACTACCCACACCGTCCAATTTCCATTAACGGATTAACTAGTGAAGCTCGCTTGCGAGCCAGAATTCGAGTGGTGAGAACAATCCCCCGAAGCAGAAGTGTGAAAAATATTTGCCACACAATATTTTTGACACTCGCAATGAGCTTGTCGGCCCAGAAAACCCCATATGCGACACTAAATCCAACAATAAACACACATTCAGGTGCTTTTCCCACGACTTCTCACCAAAAAATTTCGAAAATGTCATTTTTTATGGCAAGTATGAACCATAAGTGTAAAAAATATTTGCCCAACAATATTTTTCAACACTTGCAATGAGTTTATCTGCCCAGAAAACCCCATATAAGACACTAAAAGCAACAAAAAACACACAATTAGGTGCAATTCCCCCGACTTTTCACCAAATATGAAATTTGGCGCCAACTATAAGCTTATAGACTCCATATAGGGAAGTAGTTGAAATACTGGTTATATATATAGCCTTGGAAAGCCCTGGTAAAGCTACATGGAATAGGCCTATTAGTTTGCGGATACCTCGTGTACTTATTGAGAAAAGTCACAAAAACTGGAGGGAGTGCCCGAAAAATGGGCCAAAATGACGTCATTTTGCCCCATAACTTTTCATAAAAAAATTCAAAAATCGGGCTCCGTCACTACACCTAAATCGACCATTGCAGCTCGAATGAGCTGTATTGCATCAAAATCCGCCCAACCGTTATCGAGATCCAGATGCGACAGACACACACACAGACAGGACCTCCTCAACCCCCCTCCAAAGCCAAAATTGAAATTACACAATTCCCGGCAATGTGAAATACTCGAAATGTCTTATGTTGTGGTCTCACGACTATATGAGAATTTATTACTAATAACGATACATTTGTCAGTAGTTGTTGGTTGCAAGTGGGAACCGCTGAGCTACTGCTTAAATAACGGCATAGTTACAAATCGTGAACTGTGGTGCACTTCAAAAATTATAATTATGCTACTGTTTCATTAGCGTTATTTAAATGGGCCTTATATACTGTTTAGCAGAGGTCGATATATGTATTGTGAGAAATTAAAAGCCCTGAGAATGATACTTGAGAGAACACAAAGAAAGAATATATTTCGTTTTTATTATACATCGAAAGGTGTTTCAGTTAGTTTGTTATCTAATTTTGGCTGGAAGTAGGTAACTTTTATTACAAAATACAACATGCAGATATCCGAGACATGAAATTGGAACTTCGATTCTGGCAAAAATTAGCCGGAACCGGAATTCCAGTTACTCCCTGATGTAGTATATAGAACAATCTACTCCCCACGATGATAGGTATTCCGAAAATGAACATGGGACTCCCAAAACTTGATATAACTTACAGACGCTTTTGAAATTCCACACAACTTGGCAACTGCAACTGCTTGGCGACAAGTACTAATTTTTAAACATTTAAATATTATATATATACATGAGATTTATGCTATATCTACGTAATTGTAAAAATGTAACCAATTTTTGCTTTGCTTTTCTATACCGACGTATGTGTACTCATCGGTGGCAACTACATACCAAATTAGCTATAATTTAATGTAATTTCACAAACAGTTATTACTCGCTAGCAAACAAATCATGTATAAAATGCATCGTGTAAAAAGTAACTACTAAAATCGTTCCATGCTACTGTGAATTCAGCTTCCGGTGGTATTATGCATATAAGAGAAATATCAAGTTCTTTTGTGGTCCGAAAGTAGTGACAATAGCTGACAGAGCACGTGTAGCAATCATTGCACTAAAGTAGCTGCAGATAATTAAATAATGACTGTGAGTAATTTAACTATGACAATAATTTCACTTTTGCAGGTTGCGAAAGCCATTAAAAGAACTAGAATAGCCATATACGTTTCTCCTATTATAAGTGTCACTCTACGAGTTACACGAGGTTATTAACTGCATAAGACGTAGGTAGAAATGAGCGGATAACTCAAAAGCCATACGCAATATCATGGCGGGTATTCAATTAACACTGTGAGTATATGTGAACAGTAAACACAGTTGCGATACAAATAAAGCTGAAGAATAACAACCGCTTGGGGCTGACTATGCCTGCTATAAAAACGTCGTCAAATCCAGTTGTACAAAAAAATATGGATCCAAGTGGGCTTCTTCATCACTAAAGTAAAAAAAAATTACGCTGATGACAAATATGACTTTACCATGTCATTAATCCTTTCCCCTGTCCAGTTATTTAATGCAATGACATATTTTATCAGAATTTAATACATCCAATAAATACACATTGCTCGATATTTTATATATGCTTTGCGTATTCTACTTTCAAGTTCTGTTCTCAAATAGCAAATTGCCACTCACTTCACCGATATACATAATCTACTATATAGTTACTCGCGCGGCAAATAGCAGAGAAAGCCAGGGCCAAGTTACGCTGAATGATTAACATGCTGAGACTTCATATTGAGTTTCCTGAGCACCCTTCAGAGTCTCACAAAGACTGAAATGTAAGAGCTATAAATTATAACTAAAATGGTGGTCTTTCTCAGTACATTTTAAAAGCATATGACCCTTAATTTCTTTCTCAACTGCTCAAAACAAAAAAACTTACGAAACATACAAACCGCAGCTTTCACGAAAAATGAGAACTCAGAAACTCATACAAATGACACTGATTTCACCGCACTCAGGATATTCAGCAATAAATAATTTTACATTTAAACAATTAAACCAATAGTAAAGTTTAAACATTTTGGTGCCAAAATTCTACATCTTTAATACTGATGACCATCCCAAAAGGTAAACCATGTACCTCGTGTATGTTTAAAAACAATGAAACTACCGTGCTTTTTATATAATGTTATAAACCCATCGTTCAACTCCACAACTAATTATAAACTTAGCCTAAATTTTGAAAATTTCATTTTTCGGTGTATATATATCTTTAAACTTTCGTTTATATCTCAAAAACCGTTGCTATCAAGATGTAATTATTAACGAGAGGTCTCGATTTTTTTATCCGATGACCCAGGGAACAGTTATAATTAAAAAAATCAATGGGTTTTATGGTGAAAATCAAACGTTCCGATTGGTGCCGGTTTTGTGAGATTATGGTTTGAAATAATTCGAGAGGCGGGATTGCAAAGCTAAATACAGAATTATTCGATTGTGCGCCAAATGAAAAAATCTGAAAATGATCAAAAACAGTTGTGAGCTGTGTGTGATGCAAATAAGCTATATACAACTGAACCATATTAAGGCTTTTTACACACAATATTACAAAACGAGAGGCAAATATTAAGCTATACATCTGAAAACTTTGTACTACGCTATATTTTCTAATGTGTTAAAGCGATCCTAAAAACTTTGTCGAAAAGCTTAAAACCTAGTTGCAAAAACTTGTAGTTGAAATTCACGCTGCGAGGGATTTGTCCAAATTCCTTGCGTGTTAAAAGTATTTTCTTGATTCAAACGAAATTTTGTTTTCGTATTGTGTATTTGTGATTCCTTTATTTATTACCGAATTATGTATTCGTGCATATCAGTGTGGTGCAAAATTCCTGTCACTAAAATTTGCAAGGAAATACGAGGTAAGGACGATACAACAAATCGCATGCATGAATTGTTCCGTGAACTATTCTGGAGAATTTTCAACTTATATAAATGCTTATACACCGTGGGGGTGTGAAATTAAACACACGTTTCGGCAAGTCAAAATTCCCTTGCCATTTTGTATAGGTATATCGTACCTATTTATAATTGAGTAACCAGAGTTCAAGTGTGGTTCCGACAAAAGGCAAAAACTATAACCGGAACCGGAATTCGGGTTAAAAATTCTATTTACAATTTTCCACACTTTGTTACAGCTGTGGTCCAAACATTAATCAAACAAAAGAGAATATTACGTCAGCAAATAGCCCTGCAAAACGTAAGTAGGAAAAATTATTTCAGTCGGAATTTTTTGTCTTTGTCTCGTAAGATTTGATCATCTTCAGCTTATGTTCACAAAACAAAACTAGGTTGATGCTTGTAGTAGCTGTTTTACCCATTCAGCTATCTGCGGTATACGCTCGAATTGAACCCGTCCAACTTGACGTACACACCAGAGTATGGATGTTTAGAAAATTGTCCCTAGGCCGGAACTTTTAAACTTAAAGACTGCACCACAAACTAAACAATTCTGAATATTTTACAATGTTGTAAGTTTGGCTAACACAAATTGCTTCAAGCACCAGAGAATATGCGAGTAAATTTTGTTTATCAGCATCCATTGGAGTAGAGCAGCGTGCCTGTAATGTAGCAAAAAACCACGTTCTTGGTAATGGACTCTACATATGTTTATCAAAACTGTGCGGAGCAGTATCACCGTGTGTCTCATTCATAGCATTCTGTTCCAAAATTACAGCATACCTTCAGTTATTTTTAAAACCCCACAAACCAATAATTTAAAGTTTTTTACGAAATAACATGTTACTAAAGCATGTCTATTAAAGGAAACAATACGAGGAGACAGAGCGGAATTGTTAGTCTAAGCTACAGGCGTTGAAAGCACACTCAGTGTGACGCAGTTTAGTCGGGGCTGTATAGTAGAAGGCAATTTTTGCATTGGCGGACCAAAACACCAACGAGCGGCTTCTTGATGGATAAACAATATTCCTCGTGTCCTTACCTTCGTCAGCCCATTCAAAGTTCAGAGAGCCAATAATGTCATCACAATGCATTAAATTCAGTGTAAAATTTATTTTGAACACATAGTAAACCAACAGTACTTTCAATTGTTTTACCATATAAGTTCCGAAAACCTGGTTCCGATTCCAGTAAGGCATAGATGCAGCAAAACTGATATTGAATATCTAATACGCACCCTACGAGGGTTAACTCTACCTCAGAACTGCTTACGAATCGTGAGCAACATATGTATATATGTAATCTATGCATATATAAGAATGTTAACAAAAGCACAGTAGCACAGAAAACACAAACAGAATTTCCTACATACCGCATGACACTCGATCCTTTCGCAACACTCGCTTTGTCTTACCCATTTATATAACTACCTCTACACGAAGAAATACGTTTAAATAAAGTGAAGATTTGAAATCATCACCCACGAAAACCCATATGACCTTATTTTGAGCCACAAATCTATTAATATACCTAATGTCACAGATAACTATATATGGTGTCGGGCCCAGCTTTGGTTTCAAATACCAATTGACCCAGTGTTCCTACATCAAATTTGTTGACAACCTACAGGTAGCCCCACGGTAGCTGTATCTACCAGGGAATAACCGGAACCGAAATTTACCGGAACCGGAACCGTCCATTTAAACCGGATGCGGAACCGGAACCGGAACCTGGTCTTCGAAATTTATATATAGTAAAACAGATGATGGAAGAAATGAAGGTATAGTGGATTTAAAATGCATTAAAAATAACTTTTACATTAAATTTAATATATTGCGATGGTATTATTGCCTTTCTGAAACTTTAAAGAGACTGAGGAAGCTAATAATGTTTATTTATCGATCAAATATGTCGGTTTTTGGACATTCAGAGCAAAAAAATGTCTTCCACTATACACCACTGCGTATACTGCATCAAACGAATGTGCTACAAAGCTTGGAGCGTATGAATAACACACTTTCGCTCTGTCTCCAGTCGCCTCCCTTTACTACACATACGTTTGTTGCATGTTCTTCTGTAGCAAACTTAACATTATTGGTTTATATGATTCTAAGATAAAATAATAATAGAAGGCAATTTTCTGATCAGTGGTCAGAGACAGATTATGCTAGCGTTGAGCAATCAGTGAACGTGAGATAGATGATAATGAAGATAAATTTCTAATCAGAATGCTGTAAATAAGACACACGGTGATCCTGCTCGCACATTTTAAATATATAAAGTTCATTGCCTAGTAAGCAGTTTCTGCTTGCGTTGCAGATTACGTTTCTTCATTTTAACCTGATTTACAAAGTTTAAAGCGCACCGGCTGGTGCTTAACGCAATTTATGTTAGCCAAGCATAGGCTAAGTACTTCTGCGTAAGCCACACTCTGTTACCGAGTTGGACCGGTTTAATTCAAATGTATCCCATAGACTTCTGGATGTGTAAAATAGCTGCTACAAGCATCGACCTTGCTTTGATTTAACAAACTCCTGCAGGTAATTATGAAAAATTCCTGCTAAAATTATGTGCCCTACTTACGTTTCACACGGCAAATTGGTTAGTTAATCTTTTCTTCTTTGGCTCGGTTGTATTGGAGTTTGATCATTGTATAATATATTACATAATGTTCAATCACAGATGAAGCAATGTGAAAAATTTCAAACAAAATTTTTAAACCGGAATATCGGTTTGGTATGGTTTTCGCCCTTTGCCGGAACGGCAACGGAGATTTTCGCCCCCCCCGAAACCGGAACCGGGAACTCCGGTTACTCCCTGGTA
>JASANE010021036.1:0-41394 GCA_030248225.1 Trileptium ribeirensis
GGCCAACAGACATGGTGACTGAGGGTACAAAGACTACAAATGCAATGGCGACCACAGCGGCGGAACAATCGCAAGTACACCAGCCGCAGCAACAACAAACAATGCAACCGTGGACAACACGAGCATCGATAATGGCAACACAAACTGGCATGAATTACCAGCAACCGATGCAATCATACTATGGACAGATGGAAATGCAACAACCGATGCTGCAAACGATGCAAGTACCACAACAACCAATGCAACCGCAAATAAATTGGCAAGAACAACAAAGAAACCCAGTACCAGTGGCAAACCAACAGCAACAGAACCGACAAATGGACAATGGACCAAACGCTATCAAGGTGCAACAACTGCGGAAGGTTGGGCCATACAACGGAAGAATGCGCCCCAAGAAACATGGGACAAAATACAACAGAAACCCGACCGGGAAATCAGCAACAAAGTCAAAATCGATACAGCATGCTACCAAACCGACCGAACCAATCAAACGAAATGGCGAACAACCGACCATCGAAATCGAGCGAGGTGGAAAGAAAAGATAACACTCAAAAATAATTGGGGAAGATCAAGGATATGTCGGTGGCCGAGAAGAAACAAACGTTCGTAGAAGTGTTACCAAGTGGACCAATCGAAAGAACATGAACTATGCAGCGACATAACAATTTTGTGAACGTACTATATTGACATGTATCCCAAAGGAAACAAGAAACTCCAAGGTTAGGTCGATACGAAACCACAAATAACGATCATCAGTGAAGAACAATACGAAAAGCACCTGCCACTTAGAGAAACGCCATTATGTGCAGTGGGATTCAACAGAGACCTAACAGAATGAGCAGTGGTCTACATTTTCGTACAAGTCCACCTGGAAAAAAGTTCGAAAGATTCGGTTTATCGTAATCAAACACTTTTCAAAGATCGCGATATACGGACATGACTTCCTGGCAGCGTTCGAATTTGTGATCGATTATCAAGAACTACGAGTCATAATAAACGGTCGACCCATATCCCATTGCTGGCGAACCAACGACGTGGGATCGGTCAGTTAAGAAGACGACTTCCATATCTAAATTTGCAAGTATTCGTACAAACAAGTGATCCCACCGTGGTCACCGAGGTTCATCGAAGTAAAGATTCCAGTAGGAACAAAGGAAGGCGACGCGGTAATAGTACAACCTGTGATGAAGCCCAACAATGGATTGGCGATACCGAACGGTATCGTGAAAGTAAAAGAAGGTAACATCATGATACCGTTGTGCAACCTGAATACAATTGAAATGGAAATATTCGAAGATGAGCCACTGGTACGGGAGGTAGAAGAAACAATCGTAAGAACAGTGGTTGAAGAGGAAAAAGCCCAAAGAGCAATGGATCGGTTCGAAAAGAAACAAAGAAAGAACCAAATGGAGAACAAGGAAGAAGGTGTAAGATGGATCAAAGTTGGAAAAAGAGGAAAACCGACCGTCAAATCATGGACCTGCGATATTCAAACAAAGAATCCACAAGTGATATCAATTGTGGGAATGGAAGTACACGAAAAAAGAAAGAACAGCGAAGGATTAACATCGAACAGTTTGATGAACAAGTAATACGCCGAACCGAGCACATGATCAGTATCGAACTTCCAGCTGAAGTCGACTTGGAAAAAGCTGTTACCGATGAAGAAGGGAAACGTACCTAGAAATGGTACGTACTTCACAATTATCAAGAAGTTTCTTCAAAATCGGACTTCGATGTTGCGATCAATATGCAAACGGAACACTACATCGAAAGGACAGTCGAAAAACCGCCGCAACAGCCGTTACGACGCCTACCATATGCGGACCGGAATCAAGCGAGCAAACAAGTACAAGAGATGCTTGATCAAGGAATATTCAGAAAATCTTATAGTCCGTGGGCATCGCCGATCGTATTGACTAACAAAAAACTGATCATAAAGATTTTGTGCCGACCACAGAATACTGAACTGAATCACAAAGCGTGACAATTTTCCCTTCCCAAGAATGGACGAAATGTTGGACTCTTTACGTGGAGCAAAATACTTCTCAACCCTTGATCTTAGGTCGGGATATTGGCAAGTACCGATAAACGAGCATGACAGAGAATAGACAGTGTTCATCTGTCACGAAGGATTGTTTGAGTTCAACGTTATGCATTTCGGATTGACGAATTCCACTGCAACATTCAAAGAATGATGCAGTTGATTCTGGCAGGCGTTCTAATGCAATCATGCCTATGTTACCTCGACGACATCATCTTATCAACCTCGTATTGGGCCCTTATCAGTCAGATACTAAAGCGCCTTCGTGAAGCGAATCTCAAAAGAAAAGGATCAAAGTGCGCATGCTTGAAAGAAAAAATTGCGTTCCTAGGATACATCGTATCGAACAAAGGAATTTCAACGGACCCCGGAAAGATCGAAAAAATACAGAAATTCTCGAAACCGAAGACGGTGACACAACTCGAGTTTCCTTGGTTTAACTGGATACTATAGACAATTTGTACCCGATTATGGAACAATAACACCACCGTTATACTATATCACCAATAAACGATCGAGGATGGTCAAGTTCAGTCAACTGTGGACGGAAGACACCCAACAAGCGTTTGAGACCCTAATAATCAAAATGACAATACCTCCAGTATTGGGATATTTAGATCCATACGGACCGTTTATCCTGTAAGCAAGCAAACGTGGTATTGGATACATCCTATCCCAAGAAAATAAAGCGGGGAACGAACATGTGATGCATTATGGTAGCAACAAGTACCGTGATGAAGAAACCCGGTACTCGATTACAGAGCAAGAATGCCTGGCGGTAATCCGTGCGATCCAACATTTCCGGCCATACTTATTGGGGAACCATACAACGAGCATCACAGATCATGCACCATTTGTCCCAATCCTTAACAAACCGCGACCGCTGGAACAGATGACCGTGCGATTAGCTAGAATGGCGAACAAGGTCCTCGAATACGAATATATAAATTACATATAAACCCGGGACGATGCCACCAACACGCTATTGTATGTCGACACCACCAGCTGTCCTGGAGCCGAAAACTTGGAATCGGAGGATGAAGAAGTAATAAATCAATACAAACCGCTAACCACCATGAGAATTAGCGGAACCACCAACGAGCGATTCAAATAAGAACTAAAGAAGCCAATAGAAATAAACAAAAAGAACAAGAACTCAAGATGGACTCAAGAGGGTTAGAGCAGGGAAGTAGAATGCCTAAATTTGAAAACTGCATACTTGCCCTCAATTTTTTTCATTTTTGCTAATTTTACCCAGTTTTGCTAAAATATTACCTAATTTTTGCCATGTTCTGTCTATGTTCTGGTGTGTGAAATTTTGCGGCGACAGAGGGGATAGATAGGGTCACATGTCATGTCAGGATATCCAACGCCTTGGGTTAATCTCCCTACCATCTATGAGCATATTAGTTTCAGATAGCATGTCTTTTTTTCAAAAAATAGGCAGTAGTGCTGGCTCTATTTTTTAAACCGCCAAACTTTCTATAAAAGTTTAAGCGTAACGTGAGTAGGAAGAGGGTTAGAGCAGGGAAGTAGAATGCCTAAATTTGAAAACTGCATACTTGCCCTCAATTTTTTCATTTTTGCTAATTTTACCCAGTTTTGCTAAAATATTACCTAATTTTTGCCATGTTCTGTCTATGTTCTGGTGCGTAAAATTTTGCGGCGACAGAGGGGATAGATAGGGTCACATGTCATGTCAGGATATCCAACGCCTTGGGTTAATCTCCCTACCCTATATGAGCATATTAGTTTAAGATAGCATGTCTTTTTATCAAAAAAATAGGCAGTAGTGCTGGCTCTATTTTTTAAACCGCCAAACTTTCTATAAACGTTTAAGCGTAACGTGAGTAGGAAGAGGGTTAGAGCAAGGAAGTAGAATGCCTAAATTTGAAAACTGCATACTTGCCCTCAATTTTTTCATTTTTGCTAATCTTACCCAGTTTTGCTAAAATATTACCTAATTTTTGTCATGTTCTGTCTATGTTCTGGTGCGTGAAATTTTGCGGCGACAGAGGGGATAGATAGGGTCGCATATCATGTCAGGATATCCAACGCCTTGGGTTAATTTCCCTACCCTCTATGAGCATATTAGTTTAAGATAGCATGTTTTTTCCGTAAAATTAGGGAGTAGTGCTGGCTCAATTTTTTTAAACCGCCAAACTTGCTATAAAAGCCGTGCTTTGTGCTCAAATATTTTCTTAAAGTTGGTTGGTATAACATCATTAAATCATATCAGCTTTACAAAATACAATATACGTTTTCGATATATAGATATAACTAATATGTGGAATTTAATTTTAGTATTGAATTTTTGAGATCAATCTATCTGGAGTAGGAAAAATTATTTCTCTCCTCTGCTTAGCTGTATCAGATCTTTTCTCCAGTCATGGCAACAGTGTGTCGTTGCATCTGTCAACTACAGTATCATCTGGCGTGCCTCAAGAATCCGTCTTAGGGCCAATTTTATTTCTTTTTTACATTAATTATGAAGAAGCAGGTGTGGTAGGCACTAGCCTCTTGATGATTCGAAGTTTCTTTGGCGCCTCGACCATACCAACTACAGGGATGCAGTTGATTGCCTTTACTATGATCTTCGTGAATCCTGGCTGATAGATATTATATATGTAGAAATTTGTCTGCGTTCATTTTAGCCATGATAATCTCGGGTTAGTGTATTCTGTACAAAGTAAAAATATACCTTGCCAGTAGAGTACAAAGGCCTTAGGGGCTACTATTTAATCTCCAAAACTGACGAATCACTGCGCCCGGATATTACATGACGCATCTATTGTGCTTACGCTAATGAAATTAACGCTTCATTACTGAAACCATAAAATCTTTCTTGCTCTGTATTTTGTGTTGGTGAGGTCGAAATTGGAATACGAAAGCGTAGTGTGGTCACCATATTGTGTGACATTCAGATGCTGGAAAAGTGCTGCACAGAGCCACTAAATTACTGCTCAATCTTTGCGATAGATCATATTCCGATCGAGTACAAATTTTGGCATTACAATCATTGGATTTGCCACTTATAGGAGCTGATCTAATCGCTGTTCATCAACTGCTTCATGGTTAACAATTAGCGGCTCAAATTCAGATTAGGATATCACTGTATATACGCGTCGTTCGTTAACTAGTCGCTCGCGTTTGCTGTGTAGACAAAACATCTCCGCAAATAGAGATAGTCGCTGGTGGAACTCGCTTCCGACGCAGGCGGCTGGTTTCTGCCGTTGTATTAGCTGTTCTATCCTCGTTCAATATTTCGTTTAGTATTTCCGACTAGCTATTGCATATAATTGACTCATTATTCCAAACCAGTCACGCAGACAACGTGATCGCTGATGTTAATTATGTTGATTTGTTGACCGGATTCGGAAACCGATAAGAACTTAGGAAAATACTTGATGGATGGATGGACACAGTAAAATTTATCAATCCGCATACAAATAAATGCTTGCTCGCTTAGCTCGTTATACAACTAGGTTATTTCTTTTTTCCCCTATTTAAGTTAATTGGCGTACGGTTTTTAGTATGTTATTTCTTAAGAATTCTGAAATTGTTTCTTTGGTTCTGAAAGAAAGTTTTTCAAGGTTCTACTTTCTGAGCAGATGTGGTATAACTGGAAAAAAACTGCGCTAAAACCCCGCACATTCTAAAACAAACACACTTCACTTGTAAGAGCGCAATTCCTGATAGCATTGGAGAGATGGTGGTTAACATTTATCATGTACTAAAATACATACAATTTACACTGGATTGTGATTGACACGGTTTATATTACACAATACATTTGAACTCTGAGTGTTGTGACTAAATTCTTATTAGCTATATAGCGGGAAATTTGACAATATCCGTTATTGATTTTTAGGGTGACAAGCATATAACTCAACGTTTGCTTTGCCGACTAAAGCTTGAAATGTCGAGAAGCCCGATTTCAATATCATCCCCGAAAAGTTGGCCTCAAGGGGCTTTAGTCAGGTCGGAAGGGACCCGAAAAATTACGTTATTTACTCAGGGTTCCCCATAAACAGGGAAACTAGGGAATATTTCCAATTGGACAATGAAATCAGGGAATTTTTGGTACTGGTCTGGAATTTTTATTTTTTTAGCAAACTGAACGCATCGATTATGTATTGTTGCAACTTTGCTTTCTACCCGACAATGTCGTTCATGGACATGCTTTTCTACCGACAATGTCGTTCATCCGGATCTATTTTATATTATTTTTGAAACAAAAGCTTTACTTCTTGCAAATATACCAGATACAGATATATGTTTATGATATAATTCACAAGGTTATGGCAATGAAATATGTATATCCTGTGTTGCGTATTCTGCAAAACAGCAAAAACTTTCGTCTTTTCAACAGGGAAAAATTTGTGGAAAGATCAGGAGGGAACCGTGCTTACTGTTTCTCGAGAACGCGTGTACATATTTGAGTCTTTAGGCTTATTTTGTAGAACAAAATATTATCTGTATTTGCTGTGCGGCTCTGTTAGTATATAGGATTTGGGTCGTATGGGCTTTAAATGATCCAACGGCACTCAAAAACACATAATATGCCCGCCGCAGCTCGAACTATCTATGTGATTTTAGCCTCGTTTTTTAGAGCAAGTGATCGACTATATAGGTGTTAATGGTATACTGCTATTGTAATTATTTGTGGTGCGGGATTGGGTTATAACGGATTTTGGACGGGAGTATAAAGCGATACTATCTCCGTAAACGCAGTGTTCAATTTGATAAGACGATGTGTCGGTTCCGGTTGCGCTAAAAATTGCAGTTCCGGTTTCGGTTACTCACTGTGTATACGATAGCCGTCCGTAGGGGGTTACCCCTAAGGCCGAGCACCCTCTCAAGCCATATTTGTCTCTCACCTCCTCCCCTTGATAGCTTAGAACAAGTCACCCGTCCACCTCCTTCTCACCGAGAGCGCGTTTAAACACGGGAAAAATTGACAAATATAATTAAATTTGTGAGAAACTTGGCAGGAATTAGTAAACATTATGGAAGCTTGGCGAAAATTCTCAAAACTTTTGTGAAGTATATAAAACAATTGTGAGATAATAAAAATTTCAAAAATTTATTAATCCGTACCTAGAACCCAGGGAATAACCGGAACCGAAATTTACCGGAACCGGAACCAGCAACCGGAACCGTCCATTTAAACCGGAACCGGAACCTGGTCTTCGAAATTTATATATAGCAAAACAGATGATGGAACAAATGAAGGTATAGTGGATTTAAAACGCATTAAAAATAACTTTTACATTAAGCTTAATATATTGCGATGGTATTATTGCCTTTCTGAATCTATAAAGAGACTGATTAACCTAATAATGTTTATTTATCGATCAAATATGTCGGTTTTTGGACATTCAGAGCAAAAAATATCTTCCACTATACAGCACTGCGTATACTGCGTCAAATCGAATGTGCTTACAAAGCTTGAAACGTACAATACACACTTTCGCTCTGTCTCCAGTTGCCTCCCTTTACTACCCATACGTTTGTTGCACATTCTGCTGTAGGAAACTTGAAATTATGGATTTATATGATTCTAAGATAAAATAATAGATAGAAGGTAATTTTCTGATCATTGGTCAGAGACACTGTTTAGGCTAGCGTTGGACAAACAGTGCCCGTCAGTTAGATCATAATGATGATAACTTTCTAATCAGAATGCTATAAATGAGACACATTGTGATGCTGCTCGCACAGTTTCAATAAATACAGTTCATTGCCAAGAAAGCCGTTTCTAGCTGCGTTGCAGATAACGTTAGTTTACTTCAATTTAGACTGATTTACCAAGTTTACAAGCGCACTGGCGGTGCTTGACGCAATTTATGTTAGCCAAGCATACCCTAAGTGCTTCTGCGTAAGCCATACTCTGTTTTCGAGTTGGACCGGTTTAATTCAAACGTATCCCACAGACTTCTGGATGTGTAAAATAGCTGCTACAAGCATCGAACTGGCTTTGATTTAACAAACTCCTGCAGGTTATTATGAAAAATTCCTGCTCAGATTATGTGCCTTACTTACGTTTCACACGGCAAATCGGTTAGTTAAGCTTTTCTTTTGCTTGGTTGTATTGGAGCTTGATCAGTGTATAATATATATTACATATGTTTGGATTACAGGACGAAGCAAAAAACGTGGAAAATTTCAAACAAAAATTTTAAACCGGAATTCCGGTTCCGGTATGGTTTTTCCCTTTGCCGGAACCGCAACCGGAACACGATTTTCGCCGGAACCGGAACCGGAATTCCGGTTACTCCCTGCTAGAACCCCAAGTCTAAGACCCCAGACCCCCCCGCCGCATCATCTACCCTTCCCTAATAACTGGTCTACAGTATGACAAATGGTGCTGTGCACGTCTATATCTAAACTAGAACAATAATACAATAATTGAGTACACACATCATCGTAAAGCGATAGATATTACAGTATGTTGCAGAAGACTTAATAAAATTCTTAGTGTTGTTCCAGCGTCCCCTTCAAAACACATTTTCTGTGTGCAGTGGTTATATAGATGCTCTGATTCTTGCGTTATGAAATTGTTTTAGAGATACCATAATGTATTATGAACTGGACAATGTAATTAGCTGTTGTAATCTTAGGTAGTAAGGTGAAGCATTAATATTTTTCGTCCGTATAAAACAGTTCGCTGGAATGCGACGTCAAGAATCTTATTCCGATACTCAGAGGTTAGTAGCTGACGAAGTTACTCTTTCTACTAATACAAGCAGTGCTACAGGCGAGCTACCTAGGGGTAGCGGTCAGAATTCAAGCACAAGTGGCCATTATATTTTTCGACTTCCGAGAATATCTTTGGCGCGACGCCGGAGTCTTTCGTCATCAGCAGCAAGTACAGCGGCCGACTCATTGACTCGATTTCAACTGAATCGACCTTTAATTGTTTTTGGTCACGATGTCCGGCGCTATTTCGCTGTTGTTATTTTGTTTGTTGTCAATTTGGTCAATTATATGGATCGGTTTACAATAGCTGGTTAGTTATTAACTTGTTATTCAAGTAATTCATAGTGGACCAATAAACTAAAATGCTGAGATTATAATTTGTGTTATTTAGTGGCTCAGCTGGTGCCTTATTAATTTAAATAAATTATGCTAAACACAAATGTATTTAGTATAAACGTATCCCGTTTGCAGCAAGTTTTGCAAATCTCGAGTCATAATTCCATGTAAAGTCTCTGTTATGTTTGTGCTGCAAATAATGTCTTTGTGCGCTATGTAGGTATTTAAGACTTGGGATAATTTATTACACATTTTGTGTTTGCCCAGTGATGTAATACATTGTTGACTGGCAAAGGAAAATAAGCATTCTTGGAAGCGTAATGAGCTATGTAGAAAGCCAATAGTTTTTGCAGCGTTCGTTCCGGTTAAAATCATGATACGGATTCGTGCTTTGTGTAGAATTTGATTAATTTGACTTCGTCCTTAACGACATTGTAAATAAAAGTCGACTTTCAATAAATACGTTGTTTTTTTTGCACATTTCGATCTGCGTAGATGTGTTGGACCGTTATGTCGGACCGTTTGAACTAGATTAGGAAATCTATGTTGGAACCTCGGAAATAGTCGCCCGGGGACTTACCTTTCCGGTTCTCGTCGCTGTTCATGTTACTATAATGTTGACTCGTGGCGGACATGAATTTGGTTTATCGTATGCCGGAAAGTTGCCTGATACATAGGATGCCAGCATTATCCGGACCTGCAATTCGATATTTTAATTTTTAGATGTTTATGAAACTTGAAATTCAGTATGCTAAAAATTATTAACTCATTGCTAACCTCTATTCTAGGATGTATTGTGCAGCGTTCAACGAAAGTTGCATACAGTCACTGCTCATTGTGTCAAATTTTTGAAAAAAAACTGCTCCAAACATTGTGTCACTTTTAGAAAAAACTTCGATAGAGAAACTGTGTCATTATTATAAAAAAACTGATGCAGAAACTGTTTCACTTTCAGAAAAATTGCTACAGAAACTATGAGCTGTGTTACTTTAAGAAAAACTGTCACAAAAAATTGTGTGACGTATAGAAAAATTTGTACACAAACTGTGTCATCTTTAAGAAAAACATCAACATAAATTGAACTGCTTTTCTAAGATGACACACCTTGTGCAGCAATTTTTGAAAATATTGCTACATATGTTCTACATACCCATCTACCTAATATATACTGCTACATTAATTTTGTTCTACTGCTTTGATATGTCCTTAAAATGATCGTAGCTTTTTTGTAAAATTGACATAAATTTCAGTATTGTAATTCAATATTTCCGCCAAAATCTAAAATTCGCTGGAATTTTGTCACGCAATAAATTTGCTACTCATCGTGCATGCTCATTGAGACATGTTTAGGTCTAGCACCTCTTTCTTCCTCCGCAGGAGTCGAACCTCCTGGCAGGTGGTCCAACCCCCCTAATTCCGAAGTGCAGTTGCATTTTGCAAAATCAAGGGCGTAGCCGGGGGCTCGCGACCCTCGCTTTAGGTTCACCCCAACCAAAATTTTCTGAATGATTCCGACCGAAAAGTCGTGTCAGAATTTGTCCTAAAACGAGCCTCTCTCGCACTAGAAATTCTCCATTGCTTTCGCTATATCGCCTATATATCCGATTTTATATCTGATCACTAAAATAATAGATTTCGTTTAACCCTACGCATACTGGGTCAAATACCACCAACAAAAGTTCGTACATATGTAATAGATCGTCCAGCTAAAAAGTCGAGGGTGATAAAATTTCCCCAGAAATAATTTTTGCGCATCCACAAATCTGAAAATTTATGTGTCATAGTTTACTCACATCAATGTAAACAAAACAAACAAGCGCCGAGTACACGCAAAATCACGTAGAAATGTACATAACTGAATGACATGCCTTCCATGACCCCATTTTCGCGCGACCTCTCCTTTTTAGGCGATCACTATGGGCCGCGTCCCCCACCCCTTCAAGCTTTCTGGCTACACCCTTGTGTGAAATATGGCCAAAATGTGGAAATAACTGAAATTTAACTTAAATTTGCAAATAATTGGCAACATTTTAGAAAAAATTAGGAAACATGTTTACCTTTAAAAATTTAATCTCTCATTTGCGCTCACCCTCGCGATCTGCCCCACTCCCCGACGTCGTATGATTTGTGTGACAATAGGGAAATTAGGGAAATTAAGCACAAATTCGCAAATATATATGGAACTGCACTTTAACAAAAATTGGGGAACCTTATCAAAAATGGATAAGATTGGGAAAATTGTGGTCTTTTAAAATTTAACCTTCCGCCGGCCGGCTGACCCTCGCCTTCCCCCGCGATATAACGAAGACCGACTCTATTCCCACGGCGCCAGCAACCCCCTTTGGACCAAAAACCTTGAGCATGTATGGTATATACTGATAAACTCCTTCACTTAATAAACGAAGGAAGTAAAAATACATTGTTAGCTTAATCTTTACGGTTAACCAATGTCCATAGGTTTTAAAATAGCAGTCAAGTTGGTTGGCGTTTTTATGTAATCGTGCAAGGCAGTACAGTTATGTAAACCCAATTTAGTGCTGACATTACTTAAAGAGGAACGTGACAAATTATAGCTTAAAGGGTGCCAAAGTTCAGTTATCGCATGGATATGTCCACGCTCCATTATTTCTGACCTATAGATATATCAGCGCATATATACTTCAGCAAAAATAGTTATGATTTCCTCCAATTTTCACGTAGCATAGTTGCTATATCATGCTGTTGCGGCAACGTCAACCCATGTGAAACGTGATGAAATCAAAATATGCAAATTTCGCATAAATTGTTTGCCGCCTTAAAAGCACAGTATCAGAGCGATATTAAAATTAAAACCAGCGCTACATTTTCCTCTGTCAACACAATGAATGTACGAAAATTGTTAACGTCATTAAGCTGGCTGTAATGCCTTTATATTGTTAATCACTTTCGGTTACAGTTATTTCACAGTAGTTGTAAATACACACGTTGACACTGTACAGCACGCAACTGTAAGTAGACTACTGCGAACAATCGCACAAGTTGTACAACATTCGTTTATTCAATGTCTTTTGCGCAGTTGTGGCCAATACAGAGGCTAACACAGAGCTAGCGCGTACGTCTAAAGGTGAGCTATCAGGTAGGGGTACCCGTAGCCTGTACAACTCCACGTGTTGAATTGATTTTTGCGTTGTTTTAGGATTGCAAATTTCGCCCAATCGTTAAATTAAGTTTCAGAACCAAAAAGTAAAACAAAGCGTCGTTACATGTCGCCGCCAACAAATATATATAGTCCGAGCACGTCCAAGATTTCAACCCGATCCCACTATACATCAGAACAGTATTACCATAGCTATTCAACAAAATTTTCACAAGCTATTCTATTAAATTGATGAATAATATTTTATCTACCACAACAAGCTGCCCAAGCGTTAAATTAAGTTTGAGAATATATTATGTTTGTAGGCGCGTATGCATAAATATGAAATGAACTTATACACATTACGTTACTGTGATTATTTAGAATATTTCTGACAGCCAGTCAATGTTCGGTGACTTTCACATATCGCGATTTTTATGTTTTCAATACAGCATTTATCATATTGGCCCAGCTTCATAAAATGTATTTTAGTTGATGTCCATTTTGATAAAATCACCTTTAGTCGATTTTTACTTAAAACCGATTGACACTGTGCTTGAACACTAACATAGCCCACTATTTCGCAAAAAGTTTTACTAATCTGACTAAATATATTCTTTGCATGAACATAAGTCTAACCGTAAGAGTTTTGCCAAATCTGGTCATACGAGCACCAGTTTTCCCAAGTGTATATTTCGTGATAACAGGGTTCGTATGGAAAAACGGAGACCATTATTCAGTAATAATTATACAATTTTGCTGAACAATATTTTTTGTGAGATCACTCCCTAGTCGTTACGGGCCCGAATATGGTTCGTTGCCCTTTTGCCAGAAATATAGATTTTTTGTTTGTGACATCAAATGAGTTTGTTTCAGGTTACTAATCGTGGTAAATTGGTATTCTTTATATTCTATAATCTGCTCAACCATATTATTGATCTTAATAGGTTTCAACGGCTTTATACTCAACGAACCCGATTTCCAAAATCTTAGTCTGCCTATATAATGTATGGTTTGCAAGTTGCATGCATGGTATCGAGAATCGTCAATATATAGCTTTTTCGGTATATGCGCTGAATACAACGGTTCGGTTATCAACAGTCCTTCGTGAATCTTTCATTATTTTCACCGGGTTAAATGCATCTTGGGTCGATGAACCCGATTTTCAGCACTGGACTCTCCAAATTGCGAAATTGAGGATGGGAGGAAACAACGAGGTGTCCCGATTCATTCCACCTGATAAAATTTTGGGCTCCCCGGTTCATCGCCTCTTGGCAAAATTTTTTATTTCCGGTCGCTAAAAACATCCATAAATCACATAAAATTTTATGAAAATTTGTGCTACAATTGCCTGCTGAAGCCAAAAATATCATAGTTTTTTTCCAAAATTTGTTTTTAAATCGCTTTTATATCCATCAAAAGCGTTTGGCAGCGTTTTTGACGTGGTTTTCAACCGTTTTTCGATGGCAAAATGCCCCTGGCACAATTGGACGTCCCCCGGTTCACGCCCCATACAAAATTTTCAGCGAATGGAGGGACGAATACAGTAAGACCTCAGTTGTTTGGTTATGTATTACACGCAGAACATCGAAAATGGGCTGTTGATTATTTAATGCGCAGAATACGATGGTTTGGTTACATAGAGACCAGCACGAATATTTCATTTCTTTTTTGTGGTATTAGTATATTTAGGCAAAATTCCCGATTTTCAGAATATAGTCAGTATACTGTTGGTCTGTCTTTTCGCCAAGATATTAGATTCTGAGTGCTGAATATGTAATTTGTACAGACGTACACAGATACGTTCTACATTGAACAGTAAATTACCAAAATGAGCCACCGTATATCAGCCATGTTGCTTGAATGGTTGAGAAGACATACCGATTGTTGTGAGCGCAATGTGCATGTTGATATATATTTACGATTAAATTTGCTCGCAAGATGGAACTACATTGACGATAAATTACTCTGCAAAGTGAGACCAAAAACACCCATTTCGAGCGGTTGTGGTGAAGTTACACTTTGTGTGTACTTTGGGTGTCACGATCCCATTTTAAAACCAGTCATAGTCCAAATCCTACATCCAAGGAGAACCGCATACCAAAGCATTATAATACAATCCCACAGAGGCTTATATGACTACAGAATGAGCCCAAATTGACTCAGATATCTACTCCGATTGTCAAGTTACAACAAGTAACGTTATTTTTTGAGCCTGTCTGGACCCGACCCGAGCCACTCTAGGCTTAATTTTTTGTGGGAATATGTCGCAAAACTAAGGGGCACAAATTTCAAGCTTTCAAATGAACTATCGCGCGAATAAATCCGTTCATGCGTGTCTTCCTATAAAATTCAGTAACTGACACTGTCAAATTTTACCAATGTCACGGACTAATAAGAGATCTTCGCTTCGCTCGTTTGCTCACTACGCTCAGAATTCGGTAATATAGAATACAGTGATGTGATAGATTCCAACATGATGGCTCCATGTTTTTCAGTGGATATCATGTTGTTTAACGTTGACTATAGGCGAACCCGATTTATAGAAAGAATTTAGTCTGTTGTCGCTTATTTGGCAATGCTTTGTTGTCTACTCCTTCAGATGAGCTATTACAGGATTTGTGATGCGCAGAATATGTGGTATATACTAACTCCTACTAGACACTTATTTGGCAATGTTTTGTTGTCTACTCCTTCAAATGAGCTATTACAGGTTTTGTGATGCGCAGAATATGTGGTATATACTAACTCCTACTAGACAAGCATTATAAGGCTTAGGGTGGCATATGGATCGACAGAAAGCATATTACAGGTAATTACACAGAATGACAACTACTGTAGATGAAGCCACGCTAGCCCCGTTTCATTATCGTTTGCGATATGTTTAAACAGTTTTAGATGTGGGCATGACCTTATTTATCCGGAAAATGAGCGTTTATTTTTGTTTTCGCTCTATGGATATCTTTAATTTCTGGTGCGCCTAAAGTTTAACAAGCGTGGACTCCTCTTTGACACTTGGACACTTACAGTGTTGTCCTTGCGAAGTTTTCCCCTTGACGATTAAAAGGTGGAACACGACAAATGAAACGGGGTTCCGAAATTTTTTAAAACCTGGGGTCGACTCAAACATCCGGACCCGGAAGGGGACACTCAGATGGGTCAGTCATGTTGGAAGGTTAATTATTTCAGAAACTGTGATGATAGAAGCTGTAGCTGCTTTTTTCAGAAATTGTTAATTTATAAATAATTTAACAACGATTAACTGAAGTGTGATTAAAGGATTTGTTTTAGTGGGTTAATACCAAATTTTAAGAGGAAATACAAAGTTCACATCTGCATAAGACAAAATTTTGAGGAAATCGAGGCCAAAATCCAGTGGGCTGGAGCTGGCATGTCGGGTTCGTGGGAGCCAAGCCGGGATTATTTACGTCCCCCGGTTTTGGAACACCACATGCTTTTGGTATATGTCGTGGTTTGTAATAATATATTTGATTAATGTAGGTGTGCTTGACGAGGTGAAAGATTACTTTCATATCAAAGATGCTGAAGCTGGTCTGTTACAGACGGTCTTTGTTTGTACGTTTATGGTATGCGCACCTCTGTTTGGTTACCTGGGCGATCGTTACTCGCGGAAGCTAATAATGATTGGTGGTCTATCTGTATGGACGCTTTCCGTGCTGTCTAGCTCGTTCGTTGGTCGAAATGTAAGGATTCTAAGTTCTTACTATTGCAGCTTTGTAACTCTCCGTAGTCGATTCTAAAAATATTATACATTATCTTAAATTTTATACTTGTAATTTATGCACTAGGCAAGACATCAAGTTTTGTCTATATAGGTTTTTCGGTAGGCTAAATTTATACGATGGCGTGGTTGTCTGAAGACCAGCACATATGCTATCAGTTGTTTTTGTTGGTTTAGGGTTGACAAAGTTTTAGGTTTTCAATGGGTTCCATTGGTTCTAAGGCGGTAACATCAAACACAATCTGGTAAAGATTACTCAAAATAACACCACGCCTTATCCGTTTCACTGTCAAATGCGAGATCCTAGGAATATTGTATAATATAATACTATTACATAATTATGGCAGCATATTATTGCGGTAACATGTGGTAAGCTTGCAGACGTATGTTTAGTCATTTGTAGAGAATTTTGGTCAATAAGACTTGTACTGACAATTTTACCAGTCTTTCACACGCCACTAACGATTTAGATAATATAATTCAAACGATTTGCACAAGTAAAACATACGTGTTGAATGTTTTGAATATTCACTGGCTTCGCTTTCAAATGCGTTACTTTTCAATAATCTGACTAACGGCGCGTTTCGCGCGTGTACCATGATAGCTTTATACATTTCGTAACTTTTTTTAATTCGTAGTCTGAGAATGTCGCCGGGCTGCGCCGATTAAACTCGAGAACGCGTGCCTATTCAAAATGCTATTTACATCGCTTTTCATCTTGATGCTGCTGTGGCTAAATGGGTGGTCACTATTTCATAGACCCAACTTTTCTTTGTAGGTAGAAGATGTATCTATGCTTTACCAACTAATGTGTGGCTACATGTGGTTTATTTTTATATTCTTAAGTCTTGGTTATGAGTTATTTGATAAATGAAAAATTGTAGAATGACGCAATATTTAAAAGTAATTAAACAGTTATTGCCAAATCTTTTAAAATTTATTCCGCTCATAATACTATTTTGTAATGTTATGTCTTGTTTATGTGTCAACAAACTTTTATATAGCATTCCTTTTTGTTACAGAATTTTTGGCTGTTTGCTGTATTTCGTGGTCTTGTTGGAGTTGGTGAAGCGTCCTACACAACCGTTGCACCAACGATAATTGCTGATCTCTTTACGAAAGACATTCGTTCACGAATGTTGATGATTTTCTATTTTGCTATTCCTGTTGGAAGGTATCATGTAAAACGCTTAGTAGCTATTGAATGACAACGATTTACTAACTACAGTACTATTCTAGTCTGTAGATTGTTAAAAATTTATTGTCTGGCCTCGACTTTAATGTATTGGTTTTTATGTTTATATCGTTTAAAGTGTTGCTAGTTTTGCGTTGGTATTAGTCTTCATGGTTTCTCTTTCATTTATGGTTTCTCTATTTGTTAGAATTGCTTCCGTTTATTTCAGTGGTCTTGGATTCGTTATTGGAGCTGATGTAACACATGCGGCGGGTTCCTGGAAATGGGGCGTTCGGGTATGTTTGTTGATAATGATTGCCCTTCTTAGCGTTTTGACGAAATTAACCACTGTGTTCATATCGACATTTTCTCCATACAAAGCGACATTCTATTATTAGTAATAATATCGATGTAGCTTTTTAGACCTCGTAGAGTCAGAGCTTTGGTTAATTGACAAATGAAATTGTCAATATTCACATTTTTAAACATAAATTGGTTTATGTTTTCTTATTTCGATAAACTGGTATCTCTCAAGCCAGGGTGAAACGGAGCAAGCGTGGTTTATTTTTAAATTATTTTTAATCACTTGTAACAGGCTGTGTTTGATGTATATATCACCAACTTCCTGAACCCAGAACCCATTGAAAATGCTAAAACGTCTTCGCCCTAAATCCACCGAAAACAACTGACTACACATTAAAGTGTTTGTGCTGGTCTCTAGATACCCAATCCATCGTATTCAGCCTACCGTAAATCTATATTGACAATTCGTGATGACTTGTACGCAATACATAAGCAAACAGCTAATACAGGACATGTTTTGGAAATCGGTTTCATTGACCCTAGCCCATTGAAAACACATGAAACGGAGAGAAATATGCATGCCGGACTCTAGATAACCAAATCTTTGTATTTAGCGTAGCGAAAAACCTTTAAGTAGGCTATTTTCGATGTCATAGACCAAACTACTGAAAGCCGACTATTTTATGGAAATCGCCTTCATTGACCCTAAATACAATGAAAACGTCTCAAAAGACATAAGGGTCATTTCACGAAACCATGTCATTTTGGTCGGGGGGCTATATCGGCATATTTTGGTCCATACCACCAGTCTTTTGGAAGGAAATTTAATGTCGCTGTGAGGTGTAGGAATAGGCGGTCCGACGGTCACAATAAGGTATGGTGGACCTCTGTGCCCCTAACATAGCAGGAGCCAGAAATCCACAAACAGGATTGGCCAAATGAAGCCAAAAACACATGTCCCACTATAAACGTTCGCCGTATCGCTAGCACGTCATACATGTGTGTTTTTCATTTCCCTATGATCCTTTGGTATTTGCTAATATTTCCGCAAGAATTTGGGAGTAAGCATCGACACTGAAGCTGACTTCAAGCTTCCGAAAATATTTTTTGTGACATGTAGCCCCCGACCTAGGTCAAATCTGGCAGTTTGCATACGCTGGTAAGTAAAGTCAAAGTGCACTAACGCCAAAAATGCTATATAACGATAATTGTAATCAGTACAGGTTTTATTGAAAAAAGAATGGCAGCGTCTGTCGATGCGTAGTTTGATTATGAGGTCGAAGGTCATAAAGTGCCGAAAATGTGATATACAAAATGTAGTCTCCCCGACCTTAGAAAATTAAGTTCAAAAAGCCAAATCTAGCATACAGTCTTACAATAAGCCGAATGGAAACATAATAACGCCCCACTAGAATCGACCCATGTATTAAAAATTTTTAATGAAAACGTAGCCCCCCCGACCGCATGTATAGTACACGAAACTGAAAGTCTCAAGAACCATATTAGTATATAAGTTTATTATTATTGCACCATGATATGGGGCCGTGCGGTTAAAACATCTGTTGCGCGCATTGTCCTAAGTATCATCACCTAAATGTATGCTTATCGTAAATCAATTGCGTTTGTTTTACACCAGCAGCGTGTTAAACCAAATCTAGAACCTTTAGAAGTAGCTAAATTTTCACGCCTTGTATGTTGTAGGTAGGTGTAGCCCCTCACCTGAGGTGTAGCCACACACCGTGACCTCAGGTGTAGCCCCACCCGACTTAACCTTTCGGAGTGCCAATTATTACAGGGTCTAAGGATCAGTCTGAAATTTTTTGTTGGTTTGTGAGCAAAAAATGGTATCTGTAGGTGCTGTTTCCTTTGCGCTAGAAAAACTTCTGCTACAGGCTTGTTCTAAATTGGTCAATTCTAACCCTAAAAGGGCCCTAGTGGCACCAATTTTAGGTCGCAAGTCCTCCAAATGGCTTGACGGCGACCAATTTAGTCCGACTTGCATACAAACTGTAGCAAAGCTAGTCCTAATAAGTTTCAATAAGAACCCGTATTATGTATAATGTAGCACTCAGGATCTAGGACCAAGCTCACCACACAAGCTTAGTATTAACCTCCAAGAAATATCAAGGACACAGGACTCTCTGAGCAAAATCAGTCACGGCTAAGTTAACTAATTCAATCTTAAACACAGAAAGCTAGGGCACACACTCACTAAAATTTCTTTTATTATGCCCCAAGTATTTTACTATGGTCAAGAATAAACAACAGTTGAAAACGGTGAGAGCGACCGTGAGGTCTAATAGTACTGCAGGGCAACCACAGTTAAAATTCTCACAAATCAAGGAAGGGGATAAGCGTCCTCCCAACAAAATTCTACCCTATAATATAGGAAGTAAATAATTCGTCCTTCCTCACACAATAACTTTTAATGCTAGTACAAAATAATTGAAGAGATTACTTACCAGCTGCGGTTTCTTCGGAGATTAAACTCACTGACTGAACCGTGCAACTGGCTTATATACCCGAAATCCTTCCCCAGATATAGATTTCCCCAGACCTACAAATTCTAGGAAGACCACCCACCTAGCAAAATTTTAAAGTGCTGCCTCGTTGGTATGTGGTTTTAAAATGATTTTTCAAAAGTTATCTTCATAAAAATGTTCAGTGTTCTAGGCTAAAATATCGGTAACCTATGATTCTAATAAATCAATATATTGTCTGTTGAATTTAAAATTATTTCATTATCGTAATTATCGAAAATTTTCTGCTACTTTAATTATCGTCGGCGGAATAATAAATTTTTTTTTGAAAAACAAGTAATATTTCACAACAACAACAGCCGTGTTATAATAAAACTTCCATCCCTCTATCTAGGATTCGCCCAAAAAATGGATGGGTACGAATACATACATTTATATAGAGTAGAAAATCGATGAAACAGCAGATGGATGACGCTGTCATTAGGCCAGTGGAGATCGAGAACACCGGTAAATATACAATTAAATAGGGCCAATTATTCGAGGGCAATATACTTACGACAAAACATTTAGGTTCATCTACAGCAATAATAGGATGTTCTCTTATTCTATAATACCTACAACACTGTTTATTTTGAGGATCCCTTTCCTTCTTACAACATACAGTGAAGAAACGCGCCAAAAGATGGAATATCAGTGAATTTAACGTTAAATAAGAAAATTCCAATTAACCAACATTTACGTCGCTCGCACCACGCTTGCCCAGCTCTGATTAAACACAACTCTATTTTTTGGCGCTTCATTCGACACGCATTACCAACTATAGCACCCGCAAAATACCCGTGTCAAAGCAAACTTGATGTCATACAGTCTCCAGTGTCAGGCAACCGCTGCCCCACATCCGACAGTTTGTTTGCCACTCTTCCCCGTCGTCGCCCATTTATCAGCCCCGAAGGAACTGTAGGCTCCAACCATGTAGACTCTCTTATGTCGTAGAGCATTCGTCTTGCACCTGTTAACAGGGCCGCCACTACCGAAGTAAGCAACGCCGACAATCTACATGACCGGGTCCGTTTCCAGACCTAGGTTGCCTTTGCAGGGAGTAGCAAACGCACAACCGAACATGGGACAGACCAAGCCACCCGACACCAAAGCGACATCAGACACCATACAAAAGTCCGCAATGACACAGATATCGCCGTGCACCAAGCTATACGCGCCAACTAAAGCCTCAAACTCGAACTAAAAGGATCCTCAGAACACGGCAAGGTGATGCAAGATTTTTGTGTCGTTTTCATTTGAAACCTGGTGAACTATGTCTATTTCAAAAAGGAATTACAGAGTTTTTGTCGTACAATAACGGAAATAATTATGATATATGCAATACAATGTGTTCTGTAGTTCTCAAGTAAATATCTAAATTTTAAAAGTTGGGCCTTAAAATATGTGAACTCAGGCTACTCTAATCAATCAACCCAGCGGTCACAACGTAGCATCTACTATCGTTGAACACTACGGAGGTAATACCAAATCATTTCGCTAGCAATTGAAGATGTTTTATTGGGTATTTGCCAAGATTATAGAAATGATTCAAACACGATTACATCGCCGTTGATTTTGATTGCATGCTAAAATTAGCCATAAAACACAGACTTGCGCCAACGAAATTTATACAATATATAAACTAAGAAATGTACAAAGATATTTAATAATATAGTAGGTATAGTGATATTGTACTTATTGTCCGTAGGGTGGTAAGTGGATAGTTGTCTCCACCCCTTCTATGAGTTGATATCTCACCTTTGTGTGGTGTAGACCCAATATCATTAATTTAATTAAAAATTCGCCAAACGAGCTTAGTTTACTCTGAATTAATATATTAGAGGCATAATTTGTATTTGGTAAGCGCGTAAACTTGAAAGATTTAATCGTACGCTGCCGAAATGATTTGGTTCATACAACATTAAGACAACAGTGGCTTAATTTTTTTGGTACGTGCAGACTCAAAAATTTTATTTTTCTTTTTATTGGTGTATCCTGCCACAGAAAAGCAAAAAAAATTAGCTTTCGAAATGAGTTAGTTTCCAAAAAGATTAACTCGGCAGCAGCGGCATAATTAGTTTTAGGTAAGCGTATATCCAAAACCTAAAATTGAGATTTAGAGAAAAACGAAATATTACTAATTTGAACAAGCAGTATGTGTGTATAAAATTTGGCACGGTTGAAAAAGAATACTTTTCACATTATAAACGATCTCAATAACTGCAAACAATAACTGTGTACAGTACAGCGTCGCCTTCATTTTGATTCACTACAATGCGCATGATAAATCGGACAAAAACTCAACTTAAATAGTCCGTCCCATACTGTATCTTAGTTAAATACAAATTTTTCAGTCGTAGCGCGGTGCTAGCGACTGACTTAATCAATTTAGTGAAAGATTTTCTATGCTGACCGAAAAAACTACATTCATAATATACATATTTCGCGTAGCCATCTTCAATTGCTGGCGAAATGATTTGTTATTACCTCCGTAGTGTTCAACGATAGTAGATGCTACGTTGTGACCGCTGGGTTGATTGATTAGAGTAGCCTGAGTTCACATATTTTAAGGCCCAACTTTTAAAATTTAGATATTTACTTGCGAACTACAGAACACATTGTATTGCATATATCATAATCATTTCCGTTATTGTACGACAAAAAATCTGTAACTCCTTTTTGAAATAGACATAGTTCACCAGGTTTCAAATGGAAACAACACAAAAATCTTGCATCACCTTGCCGTGTTCTGAGGATATTTTAGTTCGAGTTTGAGGCTTTAGTTGGCACGTATAGCTTGGTGCACGGCGATATCTGTGTCATTGCGGACTTTTGTATGGTGTCTGATGTCGCTTTGGTGTCGGGTGGCTCGGTCTGTCCCATGTTCGGTTGTGCGTTTGCTACTCCCTGCAAAAGCAACCTAGGTCTGGAAACGGACCCGGTCATGTAGATTGTCGGCGCTGCTTACTTCGGTAGTGGCGGCCCTGTTAACAGGTGCAAGACGAATGCTCTACGACATAAGAGAGTCTACATGGGTGGAGCCTACAGTTCCTTCGGGGCTGATAAATGGGCGACGACGGGGAAGAGTGGCAAACAAACTGTCGGATGTGGGGCAGCGGTTGCCTGACACTCCCTGCAAAGGCAACCTAGGTCTGGAAACGGACCCGGTCATGTAGATTGTCGGCGCTGCTTACTTCGGTAGTGGCGGCCCTGTTAACAGGTGCAAGACGAATGCTCTACGACATAGATGAGTTTGCATGGTTGGAGCCTACAGTTCCTTCGGGGCTGATAAATGTGCGACGACGGGGAAGGGTGGCAAACAAACTGTCGGATGTGGGGCAGCGGTTGCCTGACACTGGAGACTGTATGACATCAAGTTTGCTTTGACACAGTTGTTTTCCTGGTGTTATAGTTGGTAATGCGTGTCGAATGAAGCGCCAAGAGTAGAGTTATGGTTAATCAGAGCTGGGCAAGCGTGGTGCGAGCGACGTGAATGTTGGTTAATTGAAATTTTCTTATTTAAGGTTAAATTCACTGATATTCCATCTTTTGTCGCGTTTCTTCACTGTATTTTGTAAGAAGGAAAGGGATCCTCAAAATAAACAGTGTTGTACGTAATACAGAATAAGAGAACATCCCATTGTTGGCTGTAGATGAACCTGTAAATGTTTTGTCGTAAGTATATTACCCTCGAATAATTGGCCCCATTTAATTGTATATTTACCGGTGTTCTCGATCTCCACTAACCTAATGATAGTGTCATCCATTTGCTATTTCATCGATTTTCTATTCTATACAAATGTATGTATTCGTACCCATCCATTTTTTGGGTGAATCCTAGATACAGGGATGGAAGTTTTATTATAACACGGCTGTTGTTGTTGTGAAATATTACTTGTTTTTCAAAAAAAATTTTTTTATTATTCCGCGGACGATAATTAAAGTAGCAGAAACTTTTCGATAATTACGATAATGAAATAATTTTAAATTCAACAGACAATATATTGATTTATTAGAATCATAGGTTACCGATATTTTAGCCTAGAACACTGAACATTTTTATGTAGATAACTTTTGAAAAATCATTTTAAAACCACATACCATCGAGGCAACACTTTAAAATTTTGCCAGGTGGGTGGTCTTCCTAGAATTTGTAGGTCTGGGGAAATCTAGATCTGGGGAAGGATTTCGGGTATATAAGCCAGTTGCACGGTTCAGTCAGTGAGTTTAATCTCCGAAGAAACCGCAGCTGGTAAGTAATCTCTTCAATTATTTTGTACTAGCATTAAAAGTTATTGTGTGAGGAAGGACGAATTATTGCCTTCCTATATTATAGGGTAGAATTTTGTTGGGAGGACGCTTATCCCCTTCCTTGATTTGTGAGATTTTTAACTGTGTTTGCCCTGCAGTACTATTAGACCTCACGGTCGCTCTCACCGTTTTCAACTGTTGTTTATTCTTGACCATAGTAAAATACTTGGGGCATGATAAAAGAAATTTTAGTGAGTGTGTGCCCTAGCTTTCTGTGTTTAAGATTGAATTAGTTAACTTAGCCGTGACTGATTTTGCTCAGGGAGTCCTGTGTCCTTGATATTTCTTGGAGGTTTATACTAAGCTTGTGTGGTGAGCTGAGTCCTAGGTCCTGAGTGCTACATTATACATAATACGGGTTCTTATTGAAACTTATTAGGACTAGCTTTGCTACAGTTGGAGGTCCCACCGAGATTCGATTTTCTTAATCGGGTCTGAACTTGGATTAACGACAAACTTATTGGTAGTTGTAAGTTGAACTAAGATAACTCAAGTACCTAATCACGGCTAGCTATCAACTACGTAATAGGACTACTCTGCATAATTTAGAGTTAACAGACGACGAACAAGATAGTTCATTTTTCGAAAGTGATCGTGAGAATCAGCACATGGAGAGCTTAGCCAAAAATATAGGTCAACTTGATCACGTTATAAAAGATCTAGCCACCAGGCTGGACCATGGTTTGAGAGACCTCTCGAGTGAGGTGGATGAAGTATCACAGCGGGTTCGTCTTGGGAATAATGAGCCAGATCTTTGTATTACACCCTTCCGTGGTGACCTGACGGGTCAAGATTTTAACTCTTGGCTAGAAAATTTCGATTTGGTTAGCGATGCTAAAATTATGGATGATAACATGAAAGTAAGGGTGCTTCCCGCATATTTAAGAGACAGAGCGCGAGACGCATATGAGAGAGTGCCTGATGCTTCTAAGAGAAATTATAATGATTTAGTTAGGGCCTTGAAAACGGCCCTGCTCACTCCCGAATGGTCAATGTATAACCTTGGGGTATAATAAAAGAGATTTTAGTGAGTGTGTGTCCTAGCTTTCTGTGTTTAAGATTGAATTAGTTAACTTAGCTGTGACTGATTTTGCTCAGAGAGTCCTGTGTCCTTAATATTTCTTGGAGGCTCATATTAAGCTTGTGTGGTGAGCTGAGTCCTAGGTCCTCAGTGCTACATTATACATAGTACGGGTTCTTGTTGAAACTTATTAGGACTAGCTTCGCTACAAAACAGACCATGATTCTCGTGTCACTGCGTCAACCTACAGAATAATGACTTATTCCGTATTAAAATTTCAACCCCAGGAGGACCCTTTGCGAGCTTTTGCATAGAGACATCGATATTCGAAAAATTCAGGATTTTTACGTCGGAAGGGGACTAGACACTGTACATTCGAAAACGTTTAATTTTGGCTTCAAAAAGAGGTGTTTTAAAAGTGCATGGTTTCGTGAAATGACCCATAAGATACTCTTGCTGGAATCTAGATAACCAAACCATCGTATTCAGCCTATCGGAAAAGCTATATAGACAATTCTTGATGACCAGTACGATATACATGACCAAACGTCTAAAGATACAGATTATATTCTGGAAGGAGTCCCCATTATTCGATGGGAAGCCTGTGTTGCAAGATATGGACTGCGAAACACTGTTACCCATATGGCCAGATTTTGCAAACAACCCTTAAAAACTTGTTTTATTGCCATTTTACAGGGATGATGCGGTCGGAGCTTTTTCAACAAAAACCACATTGTCATCATTTTTGCTATAGAGCAATAAATGTATGGAAATCCGTCCATCCGAAAATGAGTTACGAATGACAGCGACAGACAAGAAATTTGTCACGATTTTCCGCTTAGCGCCCCCAATGGAAACATTGCTCTGCCCATTTCAATACAAGAACTCCACTTATTGAAATCTGAAATTTTTTAACAAGTATCCTGATTCATTTCCACACTGGTTCCTACGATCACTAGATTTTATCAGTAATTTAGCATTTTGGCTTGCGCAGTGATACTTCTTTACCGGCACTAAAACAAATACCAAGTTATGTTGTAAATTTTGGTAATTATTTGTCTTTAGCAGTATCATAGCTAAGGTTGATTGTTTTCAGTGTTATGTTGGTCTATTAAACGTTTGCGAAATTTTCAAACTTACCGGCTCAATCTTTATACGTAAATAAGGGAACGTAGCTCTATAATTAATGTAAATCGATTAATTGTGTTTCTTGTCATGATGTTATTTCATGAATTCCAATACAGCTACTTGCATTGTTGGGAATGTATATGTGAAATGCAGTAAAAACTTCGTCATTTTAAATACCTGGTGGGGCAGTGATTGATACAAAAATATTAGTTTGTTTACAGTTATATAGGATTAGTCTGATTTTGAACAAATGGTTTACTTTGGCAGGGAATATAATGCTTATTTAGAATGTCGTATCCTGATATGCGAGGATCAATTTCACATGATATTTCGATTAGTGCAAAAGGCTTTTGGGTTGCATAGTCTCATTCGTAAAATTATGTATTCTTTTAGTTATTTTTAGCAGCGAACAATGCAGTACAATTTTGCAATTAATTTTTATCTGATATAAATAACCCATATTACTAGGTGTCCGTGAGTATTTCATATTTAAGGCAATATGTTACAGTTTGTCAGCACTGGCCTTTGTACTTCACGTTGACACATATAGCAACAATCCGCAAAGACATCAGTTTATCATAGTTCTCGTTGCATTTAATTTCGCTTTTTGATCTCGGGTTTGTCATTAGCAGGAAATATTAGGCAGCAGGCTGATATGCGGAAGCTACTACTATATATGCCAGCCATATTGTTTCACTATATAGGCTGTTTCATTTCAATGTGCGAATTTAATATGACACGGATAAATCGACGCTACATACGAGCTCATAAGTCGAATTAAGTGCAGTCGACTAGAAATTGTTATTCCAGTACGAAACCGCCGACTATGAGTCGTGACGAAGGTGGTTGTTGCAGAATGCGGTTGTATTATTATATTGCAGTTATATTCATAAATTGTACTTTTAACTGCTGGAACTAGATTAAGCTAAATATTTTTGTCATAAACAAAACTAGTATGACGTATATTATATATATATATATATGTATATATATATTTATTATATATATATATATATATATATGTATATATATATATATATATATATATATATGTCTTAATATTTTTTACTTCATATTACTTTGATATACGAATTTGAAGTCTTGTAATTGCATTCCAATGATTACATATTTCAAGAGCTCGTTTTGAAACTTAGTTTTTGTTGCCAAATCTAATTAGTGTCTGGCGACATATAAAACGATAGGGAAATATTTATTCACCAGCGCGAATGCCGCCTTTCGTACGCTCTGCACCGATGACAAGTCAGAGCGGGAAATCAGCGGCCCAATTGCCTGAATTGTTCAAACGTTGTACAGTTTTGTAAATAATTTTTTTTAATTTTTGGTGAGCGACCCTCTGCTGTGCACCCCCATTGAAAATATATTTTGGGCCCTTTGGGCGATATTTCCTTGACATGGTAATAAAAGCGGAAGAAAAAGTTCGTCAAAATCCATAAAGCTGGTTCCCAAAATATGGTCAATTATTTGGTTTTTTAGTTTACGGGGACGACACACTGCGTTCCGCAGGCTGTACCCCTGTTTTGAATGTGCTGTCGTGGTTTCAGCATGTTCGTCTGGTTAAACGAAGCGAAAGAAAAAAAAATTGGCCGAAATATTTCGAGCTGTTTTCCTCTAATATATCCCCCGTTTTGTCTCAAGGCGCTCACAATGTCCCTGCGTACATGGGTGCGCATCAGTTGAAAACATGCCGTGGCGCTTTCAGAGTGTTCCTCGCGCTAACACAAGCTGACCAAAAAAGTTGATCAAAATCCATCGACTCGTTGAAAAACCTCTAAAATAACTATTTTGGAATTCAAAGGGGCATTCAGAGGACAGCCAAAAATTTTTGTCTCCCTCAATTCCTTGTCGATTTCCTATCCAAAAAGCCCCTCCAAATCCATCGACGGGTTGACAAAGCTGTGGTCAAAAATATTTGATCTACCTAAAACTTGGGCCACGCAAACAGGCAGACATAATGCAAATTTAAATTTTGAAAAATTTTGTGAATTTACAGTTCTGGCCAGGAAATTTTCAATGGTTGTTCCAGCGGTCTGTACCGACAAATTTCCGTGGACATCGCGAAAATATTTTAAAAAATTTCCATCGTAATTCGTCTTTAAACAGCTAGGATATTTGGTTTAGAAATGTGCTTAGGATGGTTTGTAAATTGTACTTGCTGGTTTTTGCCTTAGGGTGACGGTTCATGAAACATAGATTTGTTCGATGATCTGGTTACCACCCGGAAGAGAAATTTATTTCTGTTTTCTAATAAATATATTATGTCCAAGAAATCAGTAGAAGTGGCTACTTTAGCAAATACGTTTTAGGTATGGGGCATTTTTTTATTTTTCCAGGTAACACCAATTTTCGGCGCAATATGTATCTTGTTGCTTATATTCGTGCTTGTCGAACCGAAACGCGGCGAAGCTCAGCATAGTTGTCTGACGATAGGTTCCGAAAATTGGCTTCTAGATTTGAAGTACATTGTGAAAAAGTATGGTTTTGAGTTCGTTGTTTCATTCCACATCTAACTCTAATTTAATCATGTACCTTTTAGCTTGTACTTAAATAGACTTCCTTATTTATCTCTATGCTTATGTTATCTTTACATAACAGTGAATTATTTAGAAATTAAAATGCTTTGATATAATATGCGGGCTTTTTTATTACGTTTACAAAGGTCTCAAAGAGTTTTATAAATGCAGTTTCAACTCGTTCTCTGTGGTTTACTTTAGCAAAACATACATTTGGACGACGTTTGGCTTTACTGCGGTTGCATTTGTTGCTGGATCACTTAGCTGGTGGGCGCCATCATTCGTTATCGCCGCCGAACAGGCCAAAACTGGTATCGTGAGAAAGGATCAGTAAGTTTATTGTTAGGCTGTCCAAGCGTTGGTTCATTTGATTTTGCTAGTAAATGTTTTACATGTGTCTGCATTGCAGATTTTCCGATGTCTCGTCGACCAATGTTTACCTTATCTACACCTACAATTTTATCGTAAAGACTGTGCTCAAATGCTTGTAATGTTTTTTCACATATTTATATAATGACGAATTTAGAGAAATGATGCTCAGAGCAAAAGGGGGAGTCTGTTTTCAATAAAATTGTAATGTTTTGACATTAAAGCTTGTAGTTATTGTACGTGATCCAAAAATCAAACCCGGCAAAGTACACACCAACCTTACTTAAGTACACATTTACAAATACCAACCTTACGTACGACATACATACTAATACCGAATAATGTTTAAACATAGTTGCAGCGTTTTTTACATATTGTCAATTCATAAAAATTGTAAAGCATAAGACAAGATTCACACAATATGACCGCCGTTGGAGAGCAAACACAAACAATATTTTACCAAAGATGGGCATCCAAGTGATGCCTTAACAAAGCATAAAATATCTTCGATTTTTGTAATTTCTAATAGCCATCTTATTTAGTTTGAACTATAAGTACTTTTACCAGAATGATCGTCGATTTGACAAAATAAAAGATGTAGAAGTAGATACATTATACCAGAAACAGCACGCGTGCTAATTCGATGCAATGTTAGCTATCACGTTATCTGCTTCAATTCTCATAACAAAATGTTGCCAATAATATAATAAACTAAGTCCACACAGTGTGCGAATTCTTTGATCGGGTTTGAAATTTTCAAACACCTAAAGCGCTGTATGAAATAGGCCGTTTATAATATTCATAGGGTTCAAAATGATATGGTGGCAGGTTGCTATACTATTTAGTATCGAGTGAATTTAGACTATGAGCAGTATATACCAAAACGGCTGCTCAAACATTTATATTGATTACATCACAGTGCTTTATTAAATCGAGGAAAATATCACGTAGCTAGTTCCGACGCATCCATGGTGCTTTGATCGGGCACAAGTCACTGTATTCATCATGGTGTAACATGGACATGGAGCTGTTTTAGAGAATATAGACAGTATCGTAGCGTTATCGTCACATAACTTATGAATGACGTTAAAAATATAATATAGGTCAAATATATACGTTGATTTTTTTGTTTTGTTGTATTATAGTTCTTCAACAGTTCCAACATTTTTAATGTTCTGAATTCTGTGTTACTGTCCTCCCCACAGAGGAGCGAGGTGTCCCAAGATTTCCCAGCTCCCCCAAAATTTCAGCGGTTTTCCCCACGTCATATTCTCAGGAAAATTTTGTCTTCTCTCAGTTATTTTGAGGTGACAGCAAAAGCGATCGTGGGTCATTTCACGCTACGATGACGTTTTGCCCCAGAAAAAATGACTAATGACTTTTTTGGCTCCGATTATCTTCATTTTTACACCCTATGACCAAAAAACATCAAGGATCCGTAATTTGAGGTCGTTATAGTAACTTTTTTAACCGTTTTTATGCTATGGCTTCCCAAATACCACCCCCTGCTGCTCCGCAAGGTACCATAAAATGGCCTCTGGTAATGCTCCAGGTTGCATCCAGCCTCGATTTTGTGATCGTATCTCGTGCAGCCCGTCAGCGCGGTCAAAATGATGTTATGCGGAACTTCGTATATCAAAAATTAAGCCTTTTATGCCTATTCTTGGGTCAAATTTAACACTTTTAAAACACGGGGGTGCCGATGTATACCGGTTATTAAATGGAAACGAAGCGGCCATACACGGTAGCTATTTATATCGATAGTTTAGCCTGGGGGAAGTGTTATGCAAAAAAATTCAAAACATACCCTTTGCCAGATATGTTAGAATGCCGGAAGTAGCTTGTGGTCGGGGGGGAGGGGGGTAAAAATGTGAAATGGCCAATTCGACGGTGTTTAACCAGCATAGTTAACTTGAAAGCGGTATGTAAGATATTCTATGCCACAATTTCCACTATGAGGGTACAAAATGGCAGCCCATAGCAACTGCCAATGTACATGCCTGAGACCATGGTCGGGGGGGGGGGTAAATTTAGAATTTGTTTAAAAAAATAATTTTGCGACATATGTCGTCCAAATGTATTGCCACAATGTATTATGAACCAAAAGCGTGAAATTTCCTCGAAATAACATTGTATGTTCGATTTTTCCACATTTTGGTGGTGGTCGGGGGTGGGTGAAAGCGTGGTCGGGGGTGGGTAAAAGCCTGAGATCAACAGGTCGGGCGGGAGATAGAGCTCATTTCGTTTCACCATTCGCTTCGTGATTGGAAAGAACCATAACAGACAAATTAATTGACTTCTACTGACTCCACCATAAACCTAACTAGCAACGGTCGGGGGGATAATCAAATGTGCTAAAATCGACCTTTTGACCCTAGCGCTGGGGTAAGTAACAGCAAGCACCTGGGTTAATATTTTTTCAAAAGGCACCCAGGGGACAGGTATGATATATGAACAACGTTTATGTACCATGCATAAGTAACGAGCAATGCCCAAAAAAGGAATTTGGTCGGGGGGGGGGGTAAAACTGGGGTTCATGCCATATCGACAGCTGTTACTCTCCATGATTGGAGTAGATTTGAAAACCGTGCAATTAAAAATGTTGTGTAGACCTGGCTAATCCTGCATAGAAAAGAATTTGGGCCATAACTTCGAACACGGAGCCACGACACTACCCGAAAAAAAGAGGTCGTAAAATTAGTCATTACGATTTTTGTCAGTTTGGGATTTATGTGGATGTCCAGCCTCTTACGGCGTGCGTGAAGCCGAAAAATTTTTTTTTGTTTGAACTAGCTAACTGATGACGCTTCCTAGCGCAAATAACATTTTTACCAGTTCCCTGCACGTTTACGTGCTACTGGCCAAAATATCCAGTTTTACCCCCCCCCCCCCCGAGCAAAAGGTCATCGTAGATTAAAATGACCCTCGTGCTAAAATCAACGGTAATAACAAAACTAAATACTACTGGTTATATTTTGACTATTCATGACAAAATTCTAAGTAAAATCAAGCGCGAGCTGCAGAAATATATGCATCTTTAATAGGTAAGTAATATAACGAAAACAGCTATGTGCATATAAAGGCATGAAAAACAAAATAAAATTGCCGATATAATGTATAAAATGCATAATGCAAAGTTTAATCCCAAGGGCAGGGGGTAGTGCAATAAATTTATTATTGCCAGCTAAACGTGTTCGTTGTCTCATTATAATTGTGAGGGGTAGGGCAAAACTACAAAAACTACGACGTACATGTTGTAAAGTCACGAAAAACAAAATGAAATTGCCGATATAATGTATAAAATGCATAATGCAAAGTTTAATCACAGACGTAGTGCTATTAATTAAAGGCAAATAAGCGTATACATTGTCTCACTACAGTATGTGAGGGAAAGGCCAAAACTTTGTTAATCAACAATCGGCGGCGCTGCTGCCGGTCCGATGTTGCTCGACCCTAACCACTAAAGGCGTTCGTCTAAATTATGCTTATTATAATTTACTAAATTTTTGATATATATACTTGGAATTTGATTTTTAAATCTGTAGATATTGAACGTAAATTGAACCACACTATGAATGTAATTATTATTTATAAAGATAATTATTTTAAGGGTTGTTAACGTCTTGAAGATTATTTACTTGTCCATATTACTAGTAGCTTGTTTTATCGTCAAGCTGATGAAATTAGATTGCTGAATTATACAGTAATTTAGGGTAATATACACAGCTACGGAGCATTAGTTAAAAATGAGCCACCGAATGTCAGCCATATTGGTTGAATAATTGAGAAATATTGCTTGAATAATTTTGAAGATGTGTACGATTAATTTTGCTCGCAATGTGGAACTACATAGATGATAAATTACTCTGCAAAATGCGGCCAAAACATCCATATAGCTACAGCTATTGCGGAGATATTACCGTTTTTGCTGATTTTATGTTCCATGGCCCCATTCGAAAATCCTTTTGGATCCAGCTCAAAAGCGAAATAAAGACAAATAAGTACGATTTGAGATAATATATATATATACAGACTTATAGAGGCTTATTTGCCATATAAAACGGGTCCAATTTGACTCACGCTTGTTGAGTTATAGTAAGAGAGATTATAATCTTTTAAATTAACTATCGCACGATTCGATCCGCCCAGTCATAACTGATTTGTGCGTACAACACTTAAAAACCGAATAACGGACGTTGTCAAATTTCACTACTGTCACTGCAAGAATTCTTCGCTCCGTCGTTTCACTCACTACACTCATAATTCAATTATAATTCATTAAATTTTAGATGTATATATTTACGAATTTGATGAGCCTTAAGTCGCTTAGCTATTATAAACCAAGCACGCCACACTTACACTAAAACATAGTCATTAAAGACTGTAAATATTAATTTTTCTTGACGATTATTTTATTTCGTTTAATACCAAATTAGTGATGAGGCCACGATGATTATAGCTGTCGAATTACGGCAGAATTGGAAAATAGACTTGCTCGTATTGTGCCTTAGATAACGAAATTGTGTATTTTTTGCTTTGTCAAGTTTTGATACTACACTACGAGTGTAATTTACTGACTGAATAGCCCTTGATACTTTCTAGGAAACTTGGCATACATTTACCAACCTATAGACAATATTTTGCATGATCTAGGAAAGGTTTACTGAAAAGCCACGCAACAGGTAGTTGGTTGCTAAACGTTTCATCTCTGCCTTTGTGGCGCGTTGCCGAAAAGTTATTTTGCTTCGTGTTTAGACACGTTTCCTAACCTCTGGGTTGTATTTTTGTGTTTTCTATTTCAGAATCAGTCAACAGTTCGGCCTTATCACTTGCCTTGCCGGTATTTGCGGTGTTAGCCTTGGCTCAATTATTGCACAATGGTGGCGTCGCAGAGACCCACGTGCGGATGCTCTGGTTTCAGCAATTGGGATGTTTATTTGTACTCCATGTCTGTATGGTGCCTTAGTAGTGGTAGAGTACAATTTGAAAGTTACATGGGTACGTAAGATGAGCAGCTATTTTTTCATGAATTTACCGTTTTTGATAAATTGGAATCGCCTGCCTTATCACTTGCCTTGCCGGTATTTGCAGTGTTAGCCTTGGCTCAATTATTGCACAATGGTGGCGTCGCTGAAACCGACGTGCGGATGCTCTGGTTTCAGCAATTGGGATGTTTATTTGTACTCCATGTCTGTATGGCGCCTTAGTAGTGTTAGAGTACAATTTGAAAGTTACATGGGTACGTAAGATGAGCAGCTGTTTTTTTTCATGAATTTACCGTTTTTAATAAATTGGAATCGCCTGCCTTATCAATTGCCTTGCCGGTATTTGCAGTGTTAGCCTTGGCTCAATTATTGCACAATGGTGGCGTCGCAGAGACCCACGTGCGGATGCTCTGGTTTCAGCAATTGGGATGTTTATTTGTACTCCATGTCTGTATGGTGCCTTAGTAGTGGTAGAGTACAATTTAAGCTTAATACCACATACCTTTTTTTTTTCTTTTTCTTTTTTTTGAAAGTAATACATGGGTACGTAAGCAATTTAACATGGGTACGTAAGATGAGCAGCTATTTTTTCATGAATTTACTGTTTTTAATAAATTGGAATCGCCTGAACTATTTCGCTTTTGAGCTGGATCCAAAAGGATTTTCGAATGGGGCCATGGAACATAAAATCAGCAAAAACGGTAATATCTCCGCAATAGCTGTAGCTATATGGATGTTTTGGCCGCATTTTGCAGAGTAATTTATCATCTATGTAGTTCCACATTGCGAGCAAAATTAATCGTACACATCTTCAAAATTATTCAAGCAATATTTCTCAATTATTCAACCAATATGGCTGACATTCGGTGGCTCATTTTTAACTAATGCTCCGTAGCTGTGTATATTACCCTAAATTACTGTATAATTCAGCAATCTAATTTCATCAGCTTGACGATAAAACAAGCTACTAGTAATATGGACAAGTAAATAATCTTCAAGACGTTAACAACCCTTAAAATAATTATCTTTATAAATAATAATTACATTCATAGTGTGGTTCAATTTACGTTCAATATCTACAGATTTAAAAATCAAATTCCAAGTATATATATCAAAAATTTAGTAAATTATAAAGGGTCATTTCACGCTACGATGACCTTTTGGTGGGGGGGGGTAAAACTGGATATTTTGGCCAGTAGCGCGTAAACGTGCAGGGAACTGGTAAAAATGTTATTTGCGCTAGGAAGCGTCATTAGTTAGCTAGTTCAAACAAAAAATTTTTCGGCTTCACGCACGCCGTAAGAGGCTGGACATCCACATAAGTCCCAAATTGACAAAAATCGTAATGACTAATTTTACGACCTCTTTTTTCGGGTAGTGTCGTGGCTCCGTGTTCGAAGTTACGGCCCAAATTCTTTTCTATGCAGGATTAGTCAGGTCTACACAACGTTTTTAATTGCACGATTTTCAAATCTGCTCCAATCATGGAGAGTGACAGCTGTCGATATGGCATGAACCGCAGTTTTACCCCCCCCCCCCGACCAAATTCCTTTTTTGGTCATTGCTCGTTACTTATGCATGGTTCATAAACGTTGTTCATATATCATACCTGTCCCCTGGGTGCCTTTTGAAAAAATATTAACCCAGTTGCTTGCTGTTACTTACCCCAGCGCTAGGGTCAAAAGGTCGATTTTAGCACATTTGATTACCCCCCCCCCCGCCCGTTGCTAGTTAGGGGTATGGTGGAGTCAGTAGAAGTCAATTAATTTGTCTGTTATGGTTCTTTCCAATCACAAAGCGAATGGTGAAACGACCTGAGCTCTATATCGCGCCCGACCTGTTGATCTCAGGCTTTTACCCACTCCCGACCACCACGAAAATGTGGAAAAATCGAATACGAAAAATACGATGTTATTTCGAGGAAATTTCACGCTTTTGGTTCATAATACATTGTGGCAATACATTTGGACGACATATATCGCAAAATTATTTTTTTGAAAAATTCTAAATTTACCCCCCCCCCCGACCATGGTCTCAGGCATGTACACTGGCAGTTGATATGGGCTGCCATTTTGTACCCTCATAGTGGAAATTGTGGTATAGAATATCTTACATACCGTTTTCAAGTTAACTATGCTGGTTAAACACGGTCGAATTCGCCATTTCACATTTTTACCCCCCCCTCCCCACGACCACAAGCTACTTCCGGCATTCTAACATATCTGGCAAATGGCATGTTTTGAATTTTTTTGCATAACACTTCCCCCAGGCTGAACTATGGATATAAATAGCTACCGTTTATGGCCGCTTCGTTTCCATTTAATAACCGGTATAAATCGGCACCCCCGTGTTTGACCCAAGAATAGGCATAAAAAGCTTAATTTTTGATATACGGAGTTCCGCATAACGTCATTTTGACCGCGCTGACGGGCTGCAACGATCACAAAATCGAGGCTAGATGCAACCTGGAGCATACCAGAGGCCATTTTATGGTACCTTGCGTAGCAGCAGGGGGTGGTATTTGGGAAGCCATAGCATGAAAACGGTTAAAAAATTTACTATAGCGACCTCAAATTACGGATCCTTGATGTTTTTTGTTCATAGGGTGTAAAAAAGAAGATAATCGGAGCCAAAAGTCATTAGTCATTTTTTTCTGGGGCAAAAGGACATCGTAGCGTGAAATGACCCACGATCGCTTTTGCTGTCACCTCAAAATAACTGAGAGAAGACAAAATTTTCCTGAGAATATGACGTGGGAAAACCGCTGAAATTTTGGGGGAGCTGGGAAATCTTGGGACACCTCGCTCCTCTGTGGGGAGGACAGTAACACAGAATTCAGAACATTAAAAATGTTGGAACTGTTGAAGAACTATAATACAACAGAACAAAAAAATCAACGTATATATTTGACCTATATTATATTTTTAACGTCATTCATAAGTTATGTGACGATAACGCTACGATACTGTCTATATTCTCTACAAACAGCTCCATGTCCATGTTACACCATGATGAATACAGTGACTTGTGCCCGATCAAAGCACCATGGATGCGTCGGAACTAGCTACGTGATATTTTCCTCGATTTAATAAAGCACTGTGATGTAATCAATATAAATGTTTGAGCAGCCGTTTTGGTATATACTGCTCATAGTCTAAATTCACTCGATACTAAATAGTATAGCAACCTGCCACCATATCATTTTGAACCCTATGAATATTATAAACGGCCTATTTCATACAGCGCTTTAGGTGTTTGAAAATTTCAAACCCGATCAAAGAATTCGCACACTGTGTGGACTTAGTTTATTATATTATTGGCAACATTTTGTTATGAGAATTGAAGCAGATAACGTGATAGCTAACATTGCATCGAATTAGCACGCGTGCTGTTTCTGGTATAATGTATCTACTTCTACATCTTTTATTTTGTCAAATCGACGATCATTCTGGTAAAAGTACTTATAGTTCAAACTAAATAAGATGGCTATTAGAAATTACAAAAATCGAAGATATTTTATGCTTTGTTAAGGCATCACTTCGGATGCCCATCTTCTGGTAAAATATTGTTTGTGTTTGCTCTCCAACGGCGGTCATATTGTGTGAATCTTGTCTTATGCTTTACAATTTTTATGAATTGACAATATGTAAAAAACGCTGCAACTATGTTTAAACATTATTCGGTATTAGTATGTATGTCGTACGTAAGGTTGGTATTTGTAAATGTGTACTTAAGTAAGGTTGGTGTGTACTTTGCCGGGTTTTATTTTTGGATCACGTACAATAACTACAAGCTTTAATGTCAAAACATTACAATTTTATTGAAAACAGACTCCACCTTTTGCTCTGAGCATCATTTCTCTAAATTCGTCATTATATAAATATGTGAAAAAACATTACAAGCATTTGAGCACAGTCTTTACGATAAAATTGTAGTGTAGATAAGGTAAACATTGGTCGACGAGACATCGGAAAATCTGCAATGCAGACACATGTAAAACATTTACTAGCAAAATCAAATGAACCAACGCTTGGACAGCCTAACAATAAACTTACTGATCCTTTCTCACGATACCAGTTTTGGCCTGTTCGGCGGCGATAACGAATGATGGCGCCCACCAGCTAAGTGATCCAGCAACAAATGCAACCGCAGTAAAGTCAAACGTCGTCCAAATGTATGTTTTGCTAAAGTAAACCACAAAGAAACGAGTTGAAACTGCATTTATAAAACTCTTTTGAGACCTTTGTAAACGTAATAAAAAAGCCCGCATATTATATCAAAGCATTTTAATTTCTAAATAATTCACTGTTATGTAAAGATGACGTGCGAGCATCTAGAGATAAATACAAGGAAACCTGTTAATTTGCAGCTGGAAGGGACCATGGTTTCAATGAGGTACAATGTGAATGAAACAACGAACTCAAAACCATACTTTTTCACAATGTACTTCAAATCTAGAAGCCAATTTTCGGAACCTATCGTCAGACAACTATGCTGAGCTTCGCCGCGTTTCGGTTCGACAAGCACGAATATAAGCAACAAGATACATATTGCGCCGAAAATTGGTGTTACCTGGAAAAATAAAAAAATGCCCCATACCTAAACATATTGCTAAAGTAGCACTCTACTGATTTTATTGGACATAATATATTTATTAGAAAACAGAAATAAATTTCTCTTCCGGGTGGTAACCAGATCATGAACAAATCTATGTTTCATGAACCGTCACCCTAAGGCAAAAACCAGCAAGTCCAATTTGCGAACCATCCTGAGCACGTTTAAACAAGAATATCCTAGCTGTTTAAAGACGAATTACGATGGAAATTCTTTAAAATATTTTCGCGATGTCCACGGAAATTTGTCGGTACAGACCGCTGGAACAACCATTGAAAATTTCCTGGCCAGAACTGTAAATTCACAAAATTTTTTCAAAATTTAAATTTGCCGTATGTCTGCCTGTTTGCGTGGCCCAAGTTTTAGGTAGATCAAATATTTTTGACCACAGCTTTTGAACCCGTCGATGGATTTGGAGGGGCTTTTTGGGTAGGAAATCGACAAGGAAGTGCAGGAACAAAATTTTTGGCTGTCCTCTGATCCCCTTGAATTCCAAAATAGTTATTTTAGAGGTTTTTCAACGAGTCGATGGATTTTGATCAACTTTTTTGGTCAGCTTGTGTTAGCGCGAGGAACACTCTGAAAGCACCACAGCATATTTTCAACTGATGCGCACCCATGTACGCAGGGACATTTGAGACCTAAACAAAATAGGGGATATTTTGAGAACAGCTCGAAATATTTCGGCCAATTTTTTTCTTTCGCTTCGTTTAACCAGACGAACATGCTGAAACCACGACAGCACATTCAAAACAGGGGTACAGCCTGCGGAACGCAGGGTGTCGTACCCGTAAACTAAAAAACCAAATAATTGACCATATTTCGGGAACAGCTTGATGGATTTTGACGAACTTTTTGTTCCGCTTTTATTACCATGAGGAATACGCCCAAAGGGCCCAAAATATTTTCAATGGGGGTGCACAGCAGAGGGTCGCTCACCAAAAATTAAAAAAATATACAAAACTGTACAACGTTTGAACAATTCAGGCAATGGGCCGCTGATCCACTCTGACTTGTCATCGGTGCAGAGCGTACGAAAGGCGGCATTCGCGCTGGTAAAGCAATATTTCCCTATCGTTTTTATGTCGCCAGACACTAATTAGATTTGGCAACAAAAACTAAGTTTCAAAACGAGCTCTTGAAATATGTAATCATTGGAATGCAATTACAAGACCAAATTCGTATATCAAAGTAATATGAAGTAAAAAATATTAAGACATATATATATATATATATATATATACATATATATATATATATATATATATATAAATATATATATACATATATATATATATATAATATAAGTCATACTAGTTTTGTTTATGACAAAAATATTTAGCTTAATCTAGTTCCAGCAGTTAAAAGTACAATTTATGAATATAACTGCAATATAATAATACAACCGCATTCTGCAACAACCACCTTCGTCACGACTCATAGTCGGCGGTTTCGTACTGGGAATAACAATTTCTAGTCGACTGCACTTAATTCGACTTATGAGCTCGTATGTAGCGTCGATTTATCCGTGTCATATTAAATTCGCACATTGAAATGAAACAGCCTATATAGTGAAACAATATGGCTGGCATATATAGTAGTAGCTTCCGCATATCAGCCTGCTGCCTAATATTTCCTGCTAATGACAAACCCGAGATCAAAAAGCGAAATTAAATGCAACGAGAACTATGATAAACTGATGTCTTTGCGGATTGTTGCTATATGTGTCAACGTGAAGTACAAAGGCCAGTGCTGACAAACTGTAACATATTGCCTTAAATATGAAATACTCACGGACACCTAGTAATATGGGTTATTTATATCAGATAAAAATTAATTGCAAAATTGTACTGCATTGTTCGCTGCTAAAAATAACTAAAAGAATACATAATTTTACGAATGAGACTATGCAACCCAAAAGCCTTTTGCACTAATCGAAATATCATGTGAAATTGATCCTCGCATATCAGGATACGACATTCTAAATAAGCATTATATTCCCTGCCAAAGTAAACCATTTGTTCAAAATCAGACTAATCCTATATAACTGTAAACAAACTATATTTTTGTATCAATCACTGCCCCACCAGGTATTTAAAATGACGAAGTTTTTACTGCATTTCACATATACATTCCCAACAATGCAAGTAGCTGTATTGGAATTCATGAAATAACATCATGACAAGAAACACAATTAATCGATTTACATTAATTATAGAGCTACATTTCCCTTATTTCGTATAAAGATTGAGCCGGTAAGTTTGAAAATTTCGCAAACGTTTAATAGACCAACATAACACTGAAAACAATCAACCTTAGCTATGATACTGCTAAAGACAAATAATTACCAAAATTTACAACATAACTTGGTATTTGTTTTAGTGCCGGTAAAGAAGTATCACTGCGCAAGCCAAATGCTAAATTACTGATAAATCTCATGATAGTAGGAACCAGTGTGGAAATGAATCAGGATACTTGTTAAAAAATTTCAGTTAGCAAT
>JASANE010021038.1:0-11241 GCA_030248225.1 Trileptium ribeirensis
GTTGATGTCAAAGCAGCAGGAACCCGTCTCCCCACTCACCAGGGAGAAACCAGTAACGTTTTTAAAATTTTTTTCAAATCTAGTGTTTGTTTACTCAAAAAATTCATGCAGTTTTAGAGTTTTGAAAATTTTCTATATGAAATCCAGTGTTTTCGCTGTTGGTACTGAAATAAATGCCAAAACATTCTTTATAGACCAGTGCGGTCGTTCTCCATACAATCTAGAAAACATTTGATAGAGTCAACGAATTATGGCTCTAGTGTTACTACGGAATTACGTGTTGTATTAATTTTACCTGTGTGGTTCTTTACAGAACTGTTCTTATTTTTTGAAAAAATTGTTAAAAACTATGGTCGTGCTGTAAGACATTTACATTATATTAAATCCATTATTTATGAATAGGATCCAGCGTTTGCTAACTATCTCGCAATTGACTGCTTCAAGCGACATTGTGAAACTGGGTTGGTTAAGACAATGGAGTTATTGGATCACATTGGGGACGCCGTTCTACTATCGCCTGGGATTGGCTTTTTAGGTAGGAACTAAGAGCTTTTTTCCACATCTGATTTTATAGTAATTTTGTTTTGCAATATGATATTGCACTTCACTAGTTTGACGTTTGACCAAGAGTGCATAAGGGGAAATATGACATTTTCCAGACTTTTAATGTCATCCCGTGTTAGATGTCACGACTATGTTTGGCTATTGGCCTGACTCGCATTATGCGTGCCGAATCTGCCAAAAATTAAGATTCGCTGGACGTCACCTCATGCAAAAATTCTTCTACTTCGAGGAACTTTTTGAAAATGTTTTGTCTATGTATACTTACTGCTGGTCACTCCCAACGTAACACTGTTTGATGAATAGTATTCCCATCAAAATTGCAAATTCAAGAAAATACACAGTTTGTATTTGGAAAGACGGACGACTGCTGCTGATACCTTTCAATATAAAATAATGGATCTGTTGTAAGTTATGCTTTTTGCTACACTTGATGTGCTAAAGGCGACTTCGTAACGCATATTATTTTGGTTTTGCTGAAATTTGGGTTTTTACTTCGTAAGTAACGGTTTGTTCATTATAAGTAGTGGTATAAAGATCCAGGCGACCATAGTTACAATTGCGAATGTTCCTTTGGTTTGTCGATGTGTAGGTATGGATGTATAACTGTGAAGTCTCGCAGGACATTAATGAGGTAAAAATGTATTTCAAATTAATTCACGTTAATTAATTAAGATTAAGTCACGTTAAAGTTACTACCACTCGTTGAGCTTATACCAGGCACTTCGCTCGGTTATCTTGCATCATATGCATGGCCTATAAAAAATTTGTATTTTAGCGAAATACCGTCAGTATTATCGTGCATACTGCGACAATCAACATAAAGAAGCTGCCGATATCCTAGCCACTCTTATTCGTTCGCGGGTTGTGCCAAAAGAGTTGGTTTTGTTGTTTTTGAATGATTATGAAGTAGTGTTACGTCGCAGAGACAAGTGTAATCGAAATAGCATATCGAACGAAAATTTGGTTTGATCGCAATAGATGAAAACCGATCAGTGTCTCGTTTAATCGATGTTGATTGAATTTTCTAATGTTTCTAAATTGTATGTTTGCTTCAAAATCGCATTCGAAAATCGAAGATCGACATTTTGTTTAATCGAAATCGGTCAAACTGTCGTTTAATCGGAATACATCAAGATTTGTTTAATCGTCATGAGTCGAATTTGCGATCTGTTAAAGTAGACCTATTTCTGGTGACTTTAACAACATAATATGAATTTCTGCCGTTATTCTGGGTCCCTGCATGATTCCTCAAATAATATGGGGTTAGTTACGATACTGTCGAGGGATGCGGGGAGGAACCAGATTAGAGCCGCATGTAAAATACTCCCGAACTGCCGTCTACTAATTACATTGTCGAAATCAGCTTAAAATAAAATTCTAAGCGGTCGTTGCGTCTGTTTTGACGTCGATATCAGTATATTATCCAATTTCTATTGTAAATAATACATTTTTCATTGTCGGCTAACCATTTTAACATTAGTATATAAATTTTCCGTATACTTATAGTTACAGTTAACATTACAAAAACTGTCTTTATGTATAGAATGTTATTGTTTGCCCATTTTGAATAGATTATTGTCAGTTTTGAAGCTTTTTATATCATAAATCAACATTAGCATTGCTATTAATAGCCAATTCTGATCTTGTGCAGTCATGGATAAAAATAAGGGTAGACGAAGGCGCTAACGGTCGAAGAGGGATAACGGAGAAAATTTCATTCGAACACAGGCGGACTAAATTTCGTCTGGGTACTGCCGGCAATTTCTTTTGAAGTCAGACGGACGAATGGCTGGAGGTCACAATTTTGTCTGCACGGAGACGGAAACAATTACGTCACATTTTGACGCATTTACTTTTGTCCATAACTGTATTTTACATGACTATGGTTTTCCATTTTTTTACATTATAATGCGGATTTGTTTTTGACCTTCCGACCAGCGCTCGGTACAGACTCCGCTCAACAGCATGTACCGCGTAAATGGGATCTGTAAATTATATTCTCTTCATTGGATTAATGAAATTCCATTTTCTTCGTTGATTGAAGGTTTCTCTATGTACTCTTTGCATTATGTACCTCCACAGCCGGACCGTCATCGGTGTCTAACAGACATGGGTGAAAAATTTGGGGTCAATTTCTCAACAAAAACCTAAACAGGATCCGAGGTAAAAATGATTGATTTATGTATAAGGGCCTGGTCATTGGCGGAAATAGCTTAAAATCAAGTTCTAAAATGGTCTCTGTGCACCAGCGCTACGTGCTTGCTTATCTGAATTTCAAATTATTTTGAAATTTCATTACTAAATATTTCGTTGTCGACGATAAAGCATCGCTGTTGGAATTAAATCAAAAATGGCGCAGCGTTTTAAGAGGTAGAAGTTTCCGATGGGGGCTGTCGTCCCTCTCCCCATATATTGAAAACCCTTCTGGGATGGTTGATGTGGTTAGCCTTGGTTTGTTTTCCATACTGTTATTTAGCGTACAGTGAAATCCCTGGGGCGCTCGGTCAGTGGTGGGGGGTGGGGGGGGCTGCGGTGCGTCCACACATGTTAGTTAGGCGACTGCGGCGCCGCTGAGGGAGATGGACGACGTGTCAGGGAGGTACGAACCTCAGGGTATTCCTCCAGCCCCCAGTGCATGGTTGAAACGGAGCAACAAATCGGAATTTCCATTGAGCGCACTATTGGGAAAGGTCGTGAAAATTTGTTCTTTTTCTGTCGGTGTCACTCATAAGAAATTCATTTTTTGCATAACTGGACTTCGAGAAATATTTTTCCATAGCAAGTGATGCTATATGCATATTATTAGAACGCTAAGAGCTCCGACCCCTTCCTCTAACTCAGAATGGCAAAAACCTGGTTTTTATCGATAGGTTCTTTGCTAAATCTGCCTATGCGGTACCAGTGTTTCTCAGCCCATCTGACACAGTTTCGGATAAGAAAAACATCTGTCAGCGTCAAAATACACTTTGCTGAACAGCAATTTTTTGTGGGACCACTCTTTGGTATGGTTGGTTGACGTTTTGCAGGAAACGGATTTTTCGAGTTTCGAGGTTTTGTGTGTTTTTGACTTCAAATGAGTGTGTTTAAGGTTATAAATTTTGCTGAATACAGTAGTTTTATCTACGGAGGCCAGCTTGGCCATATTTGTTCTTTTCAGTGGTACCATTTAGGCTGAGAATTACTACTGAAAGATTTCAATTTTTAACGTTGACGTCTTCTATTCTTTGACGCACTGTAATATTTTCTGTTTGTTCGAATGCTGGAAAAAACACAATTTACTATTTTGGAATTAAACTTTACAATAATAGTGTTTCAGCTTTTTTACAATAATAGTGTTTCAGCTTAATGTTGGTATTTATAATCGGTTGTGAAAAGCGTGTAAATAGCTTTGATAGAAGAAGCCTACATTTATGTAGTATTTAGCTTCAATACTATTATAAATTAATAATAATTTCTTCTTTAGGTACTGGCATTTTCTATTCGTTGACGCACTGCAATTTTTCGCGTCTTCAAGCGGCGCCGACACAAAAACAGAAATTTATTTCGATTCGTCCACTACATATGATATAATGGCGGTGCTTGAAGAGTATGTGAACGCTGTCGAAATTCTACGCGTTCCTTCGCTAGTTTCTGTCTATCAGGTAATAATTATTCGTTCAATATTTTAGGGAACCAACTAGGAATTCTGTAACTCTCAATTAGCTGAACTCGTTATTATGACGCTTTTGTAAATTATGTAAAATGTAAATCATACATTGTGAACCCATCTTTTCTGTTTAATGTAAAGACTTAGGGACAAAAATTTATTGCAGACGCGGAGGGACGAACCTGACCGTCTGTGTGTAGATGAAATTGCGACCGTCGGCGCTCAGACGACATTGCGAAATTGATCAGTTTTGAAGATACAGCAATCATTTCGGTACCGTTAGACTCTATTTCGACCAATTTTAGGGCTAAATTTTTGTCGGCTTTTTGTTCTTCCAATGGTGATATCGCTGCAAAAAATATTCTCGATAAATATATTTTATACACCATTCGAACCGCATTGACCAGCTGAGTCGGATAGTGCCAAAATCAGCGCCATCGGTTCGTGGGTTAATGACTTAGGCTTAGCATTTCACATAAATGGAAATTAATAGTTGCTTAACTTGTGGCTCGATTCTGCTGATTATACCACCATTCGGCTAATTAGGAATGGTATATAAAATTATACATTATCTATATATTTTTTCGAAAATTTTAGGTACAAAATGGGAACCACTGGGAACCCAAATTATCGAAAAAAAAATTGCCCAAAAGTTATTCGAATTGGATGTTTCTGTTACAGCTCGTGGAGCTAACTCGAACGGTACCAAAATTGGTATTTTCAAATTTGGTCAATTTTGTCCGGCGGGAGGGGTATAATCGAAAAAAATCCAATTTGATAGTTGCTTAACTTGTGGCTCGATTCTGCTGATTATACCACCATTCGGCTAATTAGGAATGGTATATAAAATTATACATTATCTATATATTTTTTCGAAAATTTTAGGTACAAAATGGGAACCACTGGGAACCCAAATTATCGAAAAAAAAATTGCCCAAAAGCTATTCGAATTGGATGTTTCTGTTACAGCTCGTGGAGCTAACTCGAACGGTACCAAAATTGGTATTTTCAAATTTGGTCAATTTTGTCCGGCGGGAGGGGTATAATCGAAAAAAATCCCAAATTTACATTCGATCTCATCCAGACGTAATTTTGTCTGTCCGCGTCTGCATTTATGTCTAGACTGTACAATTTTATTTTTCGACGTAGTACAGTAGCACCGTTATTTGCTTGAACAGTACAGTGTAGTACGACAGGATATCACCGGTATTTGTTGGAGGCTTGATCCCGCAAAAGCCGACAGTCACTTCTGACACGTACTGCACGCATGATTCAAAGCCAGTAGTTGAGTTTGTTTTGTTCAAAATTGTTTTTCTTATGAATACATCACGGTTTATAATGTATAGGGAACACCTACACAAAATATGCACTTATACACGGTTGGCAGATGCTGACTCCGTCAAGGTGTAGCGTTTCTACTAAAGTAACGTGGGTTACTGAAAAAAGTATATATTTCTTTGGCGTTTAGTTTGAACGTACGGATAATATATTTTGCGTTGCGATAATAGCGTATTTCAGTTACAGTCAGTGCCAGAATACAGTATTTGTCAGAAATGTTTGCTTTGATTCAAACTAAAGAATGTCGAAAAAAGTGCGCCACAATTTCAAGCACAACAAAATACTATTTTTTGGAACGTCGAGCGCACAGCACTCACTCTTGCTGAATATTGAAAGTGGACATTAACCGAACATAACATTCGCTCATAAATGAACGCAAAAACAGTAGGCCAAAGACATTAAAAGGTCCGATTTTGTTTATGTTCGTTCGTGTCTCGCGTTTTTTATGTACTTATTCTTCTGTAACTGCTTCTAAAGAAGCGTTTACACGCACAAATTTTGATTAAAGTTTGAAATCATTGCATATTTGGTAAGTTTGAACTTGTGAACACGGTTCAAAGTTTTCAAATGTTCTGGCCAATCCTAGACGGGGTGTATTGCCTGAAAAAGTTTGCGCTCAAATTTGGATCTCATACTTTGAAATATCGCTATTTCCCTTTAAAAATCTCTGCCAAATTTTGAGCAGAAAATTTGAACGTGTGAATCCACCCTAAGTGTCACGACGCTCATGCAGTAATAAACTATGGTCTTTTACAGTATGTAACACTTCCAACAAAAAATGACATTTTCTGATACCCAAACTATTATCTTAGCTTGAAAAAAACGACCCGTTCAACGTAAGCTCGTAAAGCTGTATAGCGTACTCTAACTAAAGCATTTTAATTTGTTTTTCTTTCAGAGTGAAAAGCAATATTTTGATAGTATAATCAAGCTCCGACGTGCATTAACATTTAATTTGTCTGCGGCACTTTTGGCAGAATCGCAAGCTTGAATAAAAAAGCTGGTTGTAAAGCAATGATGCTGGAAAGACAGTAATATTTTTTCAAATTCCCGGCCAGTGTGTATAAATGCAACAGAAGCAGCCGAAAATGACTGCGCTATAGACTTATGGGCGCGTGATAGGTTTGTGAATGTTGCATGATTTCCGTTGTAATTTTGTTTTATAATAATCAATATCTAATACTTCGGTATACGTCAAGGAAATAATGTTTCCTAACAACGATGCTAAATTGAACAAACATGGTGTGCTGTCTATTAAAATAGTTCCTGCCAGAAATAACTGCGTTTTGTTTGAGACTTGTTTGATTCTCATTATTTTGAGGCTTTTGTTCGATGTTCGTTCGAAAGTTAAATTTTTTGTTGTGTTCGTTGTTTTTGATGTATGTTAATGTTATCAACGTTTAAAAATGAAAATTACAAACTAAAACTAATTCTGAATAAAAAAATATACATAATGTTGGAAATACAGTCCCGGCCAAAAATAATTGCAATCGAAAACGATTGAAATCAATCGTAATCGCAATCGATAGAAATTATGTATCGGTTAATCGAAATTTTATAAATTTTAAATTTATTTTAATTGTTCTATAATCCAAAAAATCGAAATCGATCGAAATTTTGTTCAGTTCAAATCTGTCGAAATTATCTAAATTTCGATCAATTATTTGCACATCTATCTAGATGTGCCTACATGTTCTGATCTGGGGAGGGGGAATTAGAGTTTTTTAGCCACAATAACATTGTCGTGGCGACCATAATGTGTGGTTCACATTAAGTTGCGTTCACTCACTGCACAAGAACCATATTGCTCGTTTCACTGCAGCAGTTGTTATTGTAACGACAATGCTGTCGTCGCTACACGCTTCGTGCGAGAGCTGATATCTGAACGACGCTTGCAGCGACTATACCTGTTGATGTTACTGCTTGTAACAACATTGTTAAAATTTGCACGCTGATTGTAACGACAACAACAGTAGCGACAAATAATATCTTTGCATTGCAACTGTAACAGAAATCGTAGCAGATGCACGCTACTATAACAACAGCAGAGAACAACACACGCTATGACTGTTCGTAAACCCAATTTGCTGAACGCTGGTGTAATGAGCAGCGGAATGTTGGCATTGATACTGAAATCAACTGCTAATGTAACATTTTTGCATAAATTTACGTAAGACAATGATTTTCACTTAACATGTTTAAGTCGTTAATTGTTGCAGTGAAATAGCATGTTCGGTATATGGCTACCAATCACAGTGTCTCAAATACTGCAGTTAGCATATATGTGTGCTAGCTACAAACATCATTCAATGTCAGTTGTTGCACGAACCTCGTAGCGACTGATAACATTGTCATTTACTATATAACGAGCACTACGGTTATTGCGCAACCGTGTGTTTGTTGTACTGCCTCTTTAAGTTTTATGTTTGAACGTTGAAATAAACGCAAACGTTACTACTGTAATAATCGTGTCTGCTGTTTGTACCAGAGCGAGTAGGAAACAGATTACATTTTAGGGATATGTAGCGATCTATGGAATATATATCTACTTTTCTCTTTTGTTGCATTGACGCTTTTATATGGTGGAAGACACTCAATGAGGACAACTTCCACCTTTAGGCACTCCATAATGTAGACGCCGCATTACTATTAAATAATTCATCGACTGTACATCTTCGTAATCTGTACGTAAGAAATATGCATATTTCAACATCTGGAATGATATAACAATCATGGACAGAATTAACTGCACCAAGAACTCACGAAAATGCATTTAAACGCATTAGCGTTTGTGTGTTTAGACTCATTTCCGTGCAAGTACGGGTGGCGTTTAAACGAATTGCCTTGCGTCGGCAGTTGATTCTGCCGTGACCATAATCGCCGGCCGATGCAGTTTTTGTGCTGTTGGCAGGTATACTCAACTTGGAATCATGTGCTGTGATCCATTTGTTACCTACAATTTGACTTCTTTATGTACGCTGTGCTAATGGCATATGGAGACTTAAAATATGCGATGCAAATTTCGTGCCCAATCAGCTCGAATCATTTAGATTTTAAGTAAACATGGCAGAACTATGTCGCGACATTAATCTTGGAGAAGAAAACCGGCAGTACTTTTATGCGGCGTTCACGTTATAGTGTCTCCAACGTTTGGAACCTATTATGTATATACACCACACAGCGTCAGGCACACTGTCGACAACAGGTTGTTTTATACACCCTCTCGTTTTTTAATTAATTTTTCAAAGGAGCTACGTTGGGGGTATTGCCACTTCTCGACTATGTCAAGCACACCATGTCTTCGTTCAGTCATTTTCACAGAGTGGAGCATTATTTTATCAACGTTCATGTGGACTAGGTACAAATATCGATAATTAAAAACAAAACTATACAGCACAGTTGATTAATAAACCGCATTAGCTATAGACAGTGACTGTAACAATAATTCGCACCAAAGTAGTAGCTAGGCGTGTGTCGTACACTCCCTCGGCAGTTTATTTACAGTGTGGGTGCCATCGGGACTGTATACGGTAAGGTAGCGACTACAGTTGCGCAAATGTTCGAAACAAGGGGGGCGTTATAAAGTGAATATCACATTAGATAGCAGCTTGAAAAGATAAAGAACGGCCGGCAACACAAAATATTAGCCCAACACTAAGCATATTTAACTTGTCTCATCGCCAAGCTGGTGCATTCTGAGTGCTTAATACGTAATGTATGCCCACTTGTCGCGCTGCTCTAAACTTGTTCTAACTATACGTCTAGCCCTTAAATTTGGATCTAACATCCATTGTGGGCCGACCCTGATGCGTATAAAACTGCAACAGTAAATACCATCCAATGTCTATAAAAAGAGCCCAATATCATCCTATGCCTTCAAACAAAAAGCATTATCGTCCATGTAACCTTAGCGGTATATTGCGATATGACTATTTTGGGTAACGTTGGTCTATTCAAACCCTTTTTGGCCCACCCTGCATGATAAAGGACATAGAATGAGCCTAATTGTACCTATTACTTATAAGGAAACACTTTCATGCAAATATTTAGGTTAATGCTCTACAAAATGAATATGATTTGGTTGAAATATCAGCACCGGTTGTTTAGAAACTGCCAAGAGTTTTTTATCTTCCCTTTTTTGACCCAACCCTAGCTCCTTCAGTTCACTTTTTAGGTTTGGAAGAGCGTGAAGCTGTTTTAGGCCTATCCGAATGGTACAATTAGAGATTTCAAGCTTTGTTTTGAGCAATCATTCCACACGAACGTACATGACAGCTTTGAGTTATGGATGTCGTAAGAAAAAATTACTAATTTCACCGATATAGCTGAAGTAGTTGCAGACACATTGTTTCCTCTTTGGTTCTCAAAGGCCCCATTTATAAATCACTTATGCTCTGTGCTACCTAAGCCGGGGGGCCCCTGGCATTTTTCGGTTCCGCCTGGTTCAAAACAGATGCCCCGGGTTCATTGCTTCTTGGCAATTTTTTTGTTTCCAGTCACTCCAAAGTACATAGAATTTCCTCCTGTTCTGGACCAGAGGCCCACGGTTCATGCCACCTAGAAGAATTTTCAACGAATAGACTGCCCAGATGTTCTTACGAAGTTTACCCACCCCGCCCCCTTTCGAAGGCGCCGTTATCTTGCGGCGATGGAATGACTCCCGTGGCAGAGGCCGATACTTCGGCTGCCCGCCTTCGCCTCGTACCTTAAGCGTGTATCTTTTTGCCCAAGTTGTGGTTCCTAAAAACGCCATGTAGCAAGTCATGCAATATACCGTGCCTCTATCGTCTCTGTGTAAACTTGATACTGCTCTACTTCACTTTATGTGCAGTTTTATGTTTCGCTCCAAATGTGACAAGATTAAACCGAGACCTTTATGCTTGCTGCTTTCAGTTAGTAATCGGTCTTCAGCAGTCGAGCTGCAAAGAATTTCTATATATCCACTATGGGACAGTGCAACCCTACTTCAGCCATATAAATGCGCAGACATACAAAATATAAAAGCAGCGTGATGCCAAAACTGTCATGTAAATGCAAACTTCATGCACGGATGTATATAATATTATTAGTTTTATAGGAAAATAAATTTTAAAATTGAATAGATGTATAGGCCAATGTAACCTTTAGGGGCAAACGTGAAATGCGTGTTATGCCGTTCTTCATACACTAAGCCTTGTAGCTTAAGCTCAGGTTCTTATATTATGAACCTTTACTAAGTCTGTGTCGGGGGCTCCTGCCCCCGTACTAAGCTGATCTTTTTTCTAACTTTTATAACGACCGGCCTTTGTAGCCGCTTTCCTGACATCGTCCTTCTCGTACAATATTTTCCACTTTTTATGTGCCATATTTTCCCTTGGTTTATATATTATATTTTTTTTCAACAGTAATGGTTTAAATGAAATGTGTAAACCATAAATCGGATGCTCCAATAAGAACGCCGATAAATACAGGACTTTCCACAGTCAGGGGCATACTATGTATACATAAGCAATCTCCAATCCTTTCACTTTATCCTGGCAATTTTTTATGCAGTAATGGCGACTGGTTGGACACCTCCACCGTCCACGGAACAACAAAAATAAAATGATTGGCTTTCATAACAGACATGTTTACGCATTGATGTTAGGCTATAAAATATTGGTCGCCCGTACTCCGTTTGCCATGTCCATCAGAAATATAATTCCTTACCAGCA
>JASANE010021039.1:0-14301 GCA_030248225.1 Trileptium ribeirensis
GGATAAAAGTTTATTTAAGCTCACGCGCGCTAAGCTTATGCAAGAGTAAACTTAAGATGCGCCCCCAACCATCCTCTTTTGACACCATGTACAAAACGTTGTTAGCGAACAAAACTCGAATTTCAACAGCCGTATCCAATTTCGACATTTTTCTGTTCCATAACGCCATTAGCGAATGCAATTCGGTCCCTGTACTTTAACACCAGTGTGTTCGCGAACATTTCCAAATTATAATGTGTGGAATATGAAACGGACTAATTTCTGTTCTTTAACGCAAAAATGAAATTTGTGTTCAGTGTACAACTGAATGGCAATCGCTTTTGTCAAAAGAGGATGGTAAGGGGCGCAGCTTAAGTTTACTCATGCATTAGGCAATTCAGTTTGTACAGTCGGTAATACAGTCAAGTCTGTTGTTGTGTCAAATTATTACTATAATCGGAGTGATTTTGCCGTCATTACTGCTGATGTAAGTGTGTTTTACTTGTATGTTTGATGTTAGTAGTGGTGATTATCTATATTATATATGCTGGTGACTAATAAACATTTGGGTGAATATAGTTCTTAAACGGAAAGGCCGATAAAACTATACTCCGACCACTGGCTCCACCGCCAAACCATGTCCTATTAGTAACCCAAGCATCCTGATACTATAAGGAATCAGTTAAAATCATACTACTCCCATAACCTATCGTCGGGTCTTAGTCACGATTTGGAAACTTTAACTAACTGACTTACATAACCATTCTACCCTAGGACTCACGCGGGCTACAGATATATTTAAAGAAAGTGAAAATTTTGCGTGATTAATTTCGTGTTATGTACAGCCCTTGATGTCAATTAAGTAAAATTAGTGTAAAATTCGAAAAATTAGCCCGTTTGGGCTTAAAATTACATTAAATTTCGAAAAAATTTCCCAAAGTTTCCCAAAAGTTTACTAAATCGAGGGTAGAAGGACGTTCAACTTGTTTGGTTATCACCAAAAACGCGTCCCTTCTCCCTTATTATTCGGCGATTTTGGAAGTTTACCCTTATGGTTTATAATATTTTATGCTGGTTTGTTTTATTTTGAGTTTTTTGAAAAGTATATTTCTGTAATGCATTATTCTGCTGGTAGCTTTACTTGTTAAGCTTTATAACATATACAATAAAATTATATACATTTGAATATTACCATGGCATATCATAGCACGTACCTCCACATTGGGGTTAGGTTTGAAAACGGATCCCTTTTTTATTTCCGGGTAACTCCCAGGAAATGGTTCGGCTGCCGGGGTGCCCATTCCTAGAAATTCCCATAGGTTAAAGTTTTATATTTTCGTTTCATAATTCGTAGTTAGGTTTACTTACTCCGCTCTAATTTTGGTAATGTGTTCTTACCATCAGGTTGTTTAGGAGCTACCTATACCACTTGTAATCGCGTGGAACTCAAACTAGGAAAACGGCTTTTCGAACTGTTAATCATAGTGCTCGTACGTCTCGACGGGATTCGCATGAAGGAACCGTGAGTTTGTAGAGCGACGATGACCATAAATCATGCGACAGACAATATCGTCAGTTAGCATTAATTGAAGCGCGACAGTCATTGCAACAGCGACCAATTTATCAGTCGGAACAACGTATAACTTCGACTTTAGCGCCAACTGTGGCGACGCAGTTGACGACTTCGACACAGATTGCTATGGAATCACAGTCTAAACCTAGTGATGGTGAGGTTTTCGATGAAGTATCTGCAGTAACACCAGCAATAGAAGTTCGACCAATTGTCGGACGTAAGCCTGATACCGGTGAATCGGAATCACTAGTGCGGTATGTGCAGATGGAACGGACAAACAGTGAAATCGAAGCACCACTTACCGAAAGAGTCAACATGCCTGTTTTAACGACTGTATTATTCGATGAACGGGATCTACGCAGTGCGGGTAGCACTCCGTTTGGTGATCGTTTATCATTATTTAACTTTTTGCGACATATTGAATAACGCGACAATGCCTGAACCGATGTGCCAATTATTGCACCATCTGAGTGATGATTTACGAAAAGAGTTCAACGACATACGCGAAAGTAATCATGTTGTTCCGAGCCAGGAGCTGGTTGCTCTATCCTTCCATTAGGAAGAGCGGGTACGAAACGTTATATTTCAAAAGCAGTGGAACGTCGTCATGACTCCGGAACTGTACGATCGCTTTATGCGCCGATTATCGTTCGGGGTTCGTGGGTATTTCTACGAAGCCCTTCGACGGCGTCGAATGGCAGTACGAAATTTTCGACGAATCGTGTTTATCGTATTTAGCCGTCGCCGATAGGGAGATGATGTTCAGCGCAATATGCGACGGTATACTGACCAGCGAACGGGTATTTCGTCACAGGTGTCGTACATTCGTGGTCTCGTGTTCCCGAACACTGAATATCAGCGATTACGAGATGATGTTGACAATTGTGAGCACCAATTGCGTGAACAGCAACCTCGAGTTAATTTATTACAGGAACGAATGGAATATCAACGATTAGTCGATCGAGTAGCGTTAGCTACGTTAGGACAGTTTTCAAATGCGTTCTTGTGTGAACTAAGTAACACTACGCGACGATACGCCCAAGTCGGTGACTATCCGGGAATTCTAGCATACTTGCAGTTGGAATGTGATTGGCCGGACTCATTGCCGCGGCCAAAACTCGATTAAAATGACTATTCAATGACAATTCCGAATCGATTAAAACAATGCGTCACATTAGCCACAATTTCGCTGTATAGCGCCTGTAATAGATGCTAATAACCTAACTCGAATTAGTAATAACGCATTAATTGTCCCTCGCGAACGTTTCATTACTTGTATTTTCTCCAAACGTCGCGAGCCCGTCTCGACCTTATTCGTTACCTGGAACATTAATGGTGAGTGTGCAAGGGACGCTAAACAATTGTATTGTTATTGGTTAATTAGAACGCTAAATAGTATTATATGCGTCGAATGTTGTGTATTTGGCACAATTACGATACGAATGTGGTATTCGAACGGTCTGGTAATGACATTTGGCTCAATTAGTGACTATTCGATCATTGGTTTCAACAACAATTCGACCATTTACATTTACTGATTTATCGACAATGTCTATTTACTATTGCACCAATTATCTTCAATTACGTGTTTATCACGTCTAGCTGCTATGAAATGAAACCATACCAATCGTCTGAGAGTGTAAACGAGGCTTATCTCGTCGGCTACCGGGTAAACGACATTGTTGTCGTATATGGTTATTGTTGTGTGTTATAAAAATAAACTTGTACTTATATTACTTGATACTTGTTATAAAAATATTTTTGTTTACAGATGTCTTACTTGTGTGCTTTATAACGCATTCCATTTTTATTTTCATCATAAAACTATAAAATTCTATAAAAATTTAAATAATTACAAAAATTTCCAAAACAATAAAATTTTTTTAAAATATCAAATATTAAAATTTTCTTTTATACTCATTCACTTTACTGGTCATAATATTTTTGCTCATATATTTACCTCGTCATGTCAAAGCATTAATAATAAGCCTTATATAATCTTTGCCGTTGGGTTTCAAAAAGAGTTTATTATTTGTTATAACTCATATGTTACTTGTTCGTGTATTACATTGTTTTCCTGGTTTTGTTACCCATGCCGGGACGTCATGGGCTTACCAAGGGGGTGTTGGGGCTGGTGCATTTTTCACCACCATTTTTTTTCCTTTTTAATAAAGGCCGCCCCCACGCCGCCCTTGTATTCCCTGTTGTCCTGAGTGTGGTATATATAGCGTAATATAACGTATATATATGTATATATTATATATATAATATAAATCTAGCTAAGTAGTTTCCTAACTAAAACAAGGTCAGTTACAATATTACTTATTATTACTTATTCATAAAATTCCTTTAAATATCCTTACTCTTCCCCAACCTAAATTAAATATCCCCAAATCACCCAAAACACACTTTTTCTTTCTCTCTACCCTTTTTCCTAAAATATATACCTCATCCACCCATTTCTCTTACCCAAAACCAAAATCCTACCCAAAATATATTTTTCTCCAATTTCCCATTTTTCAACTAAAATTCAAATTACCTTCTCTCTCCCAATACCTAACCAATACCCTCCAAAATTCAATATCCTCTTCCTCTTACCCTATGTACTAATATATATAAAATTTGCCTTTTCCCTCCTACTTCTTCCCACAAATCTCTCCTTTCCCAAAATCACCATTTTTTCCTTTTTCCTCATTTCTTCTGATACCCCTAATTTCCCCAATACCCCACCAATAACTACAATTTTTAATATCCTTTTCCCTCTACTAATCTAACCCCATATTTAACCCACACCCTTCCTTTATTCTATTTTTCTATAAAATTTCATTTTTCTAAATCTTCACTTTTTCCACATTTTTCCCATTTTTCAAATATGTCCTATTTCCCCAAAAGCTTACCAACCCATTCCAAATTTTAATATCCTTTACTCCTTATCCCAATTCACATTATATCTACTCCACCCCTTTCTCCTCCTTTTTATTTCTACTAAATTTCTATTTTCCAAAATTTTAACTTTTCTTCCAATTTTTACATTTTCAAACATCTACCATTCCCTTAAAACTTAACCCACCTTTACTAAATTCCCAATACAAATACCCTTATCTCACCCCTTCAACATACTAAAATTTACCTTTCCCCCAACACCCCCAACACCACCTCACTCAACCCCATATAAATATAAACACTAATATATATATATATAATATAATAGATAAATATCTCTAAAAATCGGTAAAATATCATGGAGATAGCAATATATCATAGTATGGGTGGAGAGGGAGGTTTATGGAGTATAAAAGCTGATATACATTACTTAATCTTAAGAGGAAATCTATATGATCACTCACTAACGAACGCATCCTAATGTCAGCTATAAAATCATCGCCAGATAGCGGAAGCATAACATATCACTATTCTGTAATGCCACGAGCTTTATTCACGTAGATATAAATGAAACGCTACCCCGAACACTACCGCTACGACGCCAGACCAGATCGCGCACCCCATGCTGGAAGACTAATATGGCCTAAATAAACTAATAGATATAGACATTTGTATAGAGCTCGAAGAATATCGCCAAGCACGAACAGAACGCCAAGCAAAGACCACAAGCTCAGACACATAGATATTGGATGATATCCCACCTTATCTCGCCCGAATATCTCACTCGACGGGGCCGAAATTTAACATAACTAACCCTAGATATATATATCTATCGCCCAAAGAAATATCGCCACTTTAACGATTTCCTGGAAATACTAACTAAAAGAAAAATTCAACTATTACTATTTGTCAGCTCACCGTCTACAATCACTAGCCTCCTAGGCTTACGCAATCTGTAAACGATAACCCCGCTATCTTGCGCTCAATGAGCTCATCGTAGGGAACTACATTGAGCGAGAGACGCTTGGCATACAATTAGACTCAATTAGTCTTCAAATAACTACAGCATCGGCATAGACTTATCATGTAAAAATATATTTGAATCTCGACCCAAAAAACCCGAAAGTGATCGAAACGATCTATCAATAAATAACACAAATAGCAAAATCTCTATTAGCTGCATAAGCTAACTAATAGCTAATACTAATAACCACTCAAAAATTAATCCCAAATATCAGGCACACTCGACAGATAGCTTAGAACAAAAGTTTAAATCGTTCAGGTTTGAGATCCGTCGGACCGAACGAACGCACGAACTAACGAACGGACGGACATCGACCTTTTTAATCCCCGACAGAAAATAAAAACGCTTCGCTTCGCTCCGCTCAATAACAATCGGTAAGTCACGAAGCAGAAACCCGAGTATAGGTGTTCCCTTAATATTTTCAGCTAGCGGAAGGGCCGAGTATAAGATCCTTCACTTCAAAATAACAATAAATAATCTCAGAGTCCCGTGCTAAAATCTCAATTTGCTCTTTTTCACAAAATTTATATATTTTCCTAGTTTTAATTTCAGATATTTAAAATTAATATATATCCCTTCCCTTATATTCCCTTTTCTTTCTAATTGCATATTGTCATAATTCATCCACTAGCTATGTCTAGTTTAAAATAGTTATTCCTTTTACTAATCAGTCGTAGTTCAGATCTCGTGAAGATAGTGTCCCTGAGAGTAAAAGATATTAACTCTTATAGTTTTTATTATCCACGTACCTAGCTAATACTTTCAGTTTATCGATAGTAACGCGCGCTTTTGAATGTTTTGTCTAATGAAATCATATCACTAAAGGCACCGACAATAGCTTATTGTTTCTCAGCGCTATGTGAGTAATCGGAACGTTCTATGATATTTACTCGCAAAGAATTGTGACCGTTGTGAACTCTGAGTCTTATGTATTTTGAAGTGAAGCATCTCGGCCCTTCCGCTAGCTGAAAATATTAAGAACACCTATACTCGTTTCTGCTCGTGACTTAGACTGTATTGAGCGAGCGAAGCGAAGCGTTTTTATTTTCTGTCGGGATTAAAAAGTCGATGTCCGTCCGTTCGTAGTTCGTGCGTTCGTTCGTCCGACGATCTCAAAAACCACTGAACCGATTTAAAAAACCTTTTGTTTGAAAGCCTATCATGTCAGAGTGTGCACCTGATATTTGATTAAAAATTTTTGAGTCGTTCATTAGTAACTAGCTAATTAGTTAAGCTTATGCAGCTAAAATAGAGAATTTTGCAATATTGGTATTATTGAAATAGAATCGTTTCGATCAAACCATATCGTTTTTTGGTCGAAGAGATTCAAACATAATATTACCCAATGATAAAGTCCTATGCCCTATGCAATGTAGTATTTGAAGAACATAAAATTGAGTACCTACATTCGTAATGCCACAGCCCAAGCTCCGCTCACAAATGTAGTTCCCCTACCGACTAGTCTAAATATTGGAGCGCAAAGAATACGCGGGGTTATCGTTTAACCACGAGCGAAAGCCAGAAGGCCAGGAAGACCGGGAGCAACAACAAAAAGAACCAGCAAAACCAGAAAGAAGCAGGAAAACGAAAAAGGGCGAAAACAAGGCGAAGAAAAAACCAGGGAGAAAGTAAAAATTTCGGCCCCAAGTCGAGTGAGATATTCCAGGGCGAGAATACAGGTGGGATCCGAATTAATTCGAAATACTACCTATGTGTCTGAGCTTGTGGTCTTTGCTTGGCCGTTCTGTTCGTGCTTAGGCGACGCTCCGACCCCCAGAGCTCACTATAACACACAATGTCTATACTCGATTAGTTTATTTAGGCCACCAAATACTTAGTCCTTCCAGCCACTGGGGTGCGCGAATCCATGGTCTGGCGTACCAGTAAAGCGGTAGTGTTCCAGGGGTAGCGTTTCAATTTATAATCTAACCCGTGAATAAACACGCTCAGTGGCAATTAAAACCACAGAAAAATAAGTGAAAATATGTTACTGCACTTCACGCTATCTGGCGAACTGAATTTTATACGCTGACCAACACTTAACGACGCGTTCGTTAAAAGCTAGCTAACTCAATAGTACTTCACTCTAAAGAAACTAAAACCAAAACTGTATATCAACGCACTTTTAACTATATCTCTTCACCAATACACACCACCTCCCTCTCACTCACCACCATACTAATGATAATAATTGCTAATTAATCACATGATATTTTAAAACCACCAGAACTTTTTAGAAGAAAATAAATTTATCTATTAATATTAATAATAATAATAATAATATTAGTAAGTTTAAAATAATTTAAAATAATTGGGGTTGAGTAGAGGTGGTAGTATGGGGGATGTTGGGGGGAATTAAAGGGGAAAATTTTAGTATGTTGAAGGGGTGGGATAGGGGTATTTGTATTGTGGGTTAAGTTTTAGGGGATTGGTAGAGGTTTGAAAAAATGTAAAAACGGGAGAAAAAGTTGAAATTTTGGAAAATAGAAATTTAGAATACATAAAAAGGAGGAGAAATGGGTGAAGTAGATATAATGTGAATGGGAATAAGGAGTAAAGGATATAAAATTTGGGATCGGTTGGTAAGGTTTTGGGGAAATAGGAGATATTTGAAAAATGAAAAAAATAGAAAAAAGTGAAGATTTAGAAAAATGAAATTTTATAGAAAAACAGAAAAAGGATGGGTGTAGGTTAAATATGGGGTTAGGTTTCTAGAGGGAAAAAGGATATAAAAAGATGGTAGTTATTGGTGGGGTATTCTGGAAATTAGGGGTATTAGAAGAAATGAGGAAAGAAGGAGAAAATGGTGATTTTGGGAAAGGCGAGATTTATGGGAAGAAGTGGAAGGGGGAAGGGAAATTTTATATATATTAGTACATAGGGTGAGGAGAAGAGGATATTGAATTTTGGAGGGTATTGGTTAGGTATTGGGAGAGAGAAGGTAGTTTGAATTTTAGTTGAAAAATGGGAAATTGGAGAAAAATGGATTTTGGGTAGAATTTTGGTTTTGGGTAAAAGAAAAGGGTGGCTGAGGTATATATTTTAGAAAAAAGGGTAGAGAGAATGAAAAAGTGTGTTTTTGGTGATTTGGGGATATTTAATATAGGTTGGGGGAAGAGTAGGGATATTTAAAGGAATTTTATAATTAAGTAATAACAATTAATATTGTAATTGACTTTATTTATGTTAAAAAAATACATAGCTAGTTTTATATTATATATAATATATACATATATATACGTTATATTATGCAATATATACCATGCCCAGGACGACAGGGAATACCAAGGCGGCATGGGGGCGGCCTTTAATGAAAAGAAAAAGAAAAATTGTGGTGAAAAAGGCACCAGCCCCAACACCCCCCTTAGTAAGCCCATGCCGTCCCGGCATGGGTAACAAAACCCCGAAAACAATGTAATACATGAACAAATAACATATGAGTTATAACAAATAATAAACTCTTTTGAAACCCAACGGCAAAGATTATACAAGGCTTATTATTAATGATTTGACATGACAAGGCAAATATATGAGCAAAAATATTATGACCAGTAAGGTGAATAAGTATAAAAGAAAATTTTATTTTTGATTTTTTAAAAAATTTTATTCTTTTTGGAAATTTTTGTAATTATTTAAATTTTTATAGAACTTTGTAGTTTTTATGACGAAAATAAAAATGGCATACGTTATAAAGCACACGAATAAGGTATCTGTAAACAAAAAATATTTTTATAACAAGTATCAAGTAGTATAAGTACAAGTTTATTTTTATAACACACAACAATAACGCTATACGACAACAATGTCCTTTACCCGATAGACTACGAGATAAGCCACGTTTACACTGTCAGACGATTGGTATAGTTTCAGTTCATAGCAGCTAGACGTGATAAACACGATAATTGAAGATAATTGGTGCAATAGTAAAAATATATTGTCGATAGATCAGTAAATGTAAATGGTCGAATTGTTATTGAAACCAATAATCGAATAGTCACTAATTGAGCCAAATGTCATTACCAGACCGTTCGAATATCATATTCGTATCGTAATTGTTCCAAATAGCCAATATTCGACGCATATAATACTATTTAGCGTTCGAATTAACCGATAACAATACAATTGTTTAGCGTCCCTTGCGCACTCACTATTAATGCTCCGGCTAACGAATCAGGTCGAGACGGGCTCGCGACGTTTGGTGAAAACACAAGTATTGAAAAGTTCGCGAGGGACAATTAATGGGTTATTACAAATTCAAGTTAGGTTATTAGTATCTATTACGGGCACTGTACGGCGAAATTGTGGCAAATGCGACGCATTGTTTTAATCGATTTGGAATTGTGGTTGAATAGTCATTTTAATCGAGTTTTGGCCGTGGCAATGAATCTGGCCAATCACATTCCAACCGCAAGTATGCTGGATTGCCCGGATAGTTACCGACTTGGGTGTGCCGTCGCGTAATGTTACCTAGTTCACGCAAGAACGCATTTGAAAACTGTCGTAACGTGGCTAACGCTATGCAATCGACTAATCGTTGATATTCCATTCATTCATGTGATAAGATCTTACCTTGAGGTAGCTGTTCACGCAATTGATGCTCAAAATTGTCAACGTCAATCCGTAATCGCTGATATTCAGTGTTCGGGAACACGAGATCACGAATGTGCGACATCTGTGACGAAATAGTCGTTCGCTGGTCAGTATAGCGTCGCATATCGCGCTGAACATCATCTTCCCATTGGCGACAGCAAAACACGATAAACACAATCCGTTGAAAATTTCGTACTGCCATTCGACGCAATCGAAGTGCTTCGTAGAAATACCCACGAACTTTGTGCATAAAGCGATCGTATAGTTCCGGAGTCATGACGACGTTCAACTGCTTTTGAAATATGACTTTTCGTGCCCGTTCTTCCCATTGGAAGAATAGAGCAACCAGCTCTTGGCTTCTAACAGGCCGATTACGTTCTCATATGTCGTTGAACTCTTTTCGTAAATCAACACGCAGATGGCGCAACAATTGGCGCATCGGTTCATGCATTGTCGCGTTATGCAATGTGTCGTAAAAAGTGAAATAATCATAAGTAAGACGATGACCAAACGGAGTGCTACGTGCACTGCGTAGATCCCGTCCATCGAATAGTATAGTCGTTAAATCAGACATGTTGACTCTTTCGGTAAGTGGTGCTTCGATCTCAGTGTTTGTCCGTTCCATCGGCACATACCGCACTGGTGATTCCGATTCAACGGTATTGGGCTTACGTCCGACAATTGGTCGAACTTCTTTCGTTGGTGTTACTGCAGATGCTTCTTCGAAAACCTCACCATCACTAGGTTTGGAGTATGATTCCATACCGATTTGTGTCGAAGTCGTCAACTTCGTCGCCACAGTTGGCGCTTAAGTCGAAGTTGTCGGTTGTTCCGACTGATAAATTGATCGCTGTTGCGATGACTATCGCGCTTCAATTAATGCTAACTGACGATATTGTCTTTCGCAAGATTGACGATCATCGTCGCTCGACAAACTCACGGTTCCTTCATGCGAATCCCGTCGAGACGTAAGAGCACGATGACTAACAGTTCGAAAAGCGGTTTTCCTAGTTTGAGTTCCACGCGATTTCAGGTCAGGCGATTCTTTTTCACGCAATTGACGTTTTAACTCATCCATTTGACCACGAATATGCTCATTTTCCATGCGTTGCGATTCCATCTGATATCGATGATCCTCGTTAAGCCGATGTAAATAATGCTACGCAGTATCGACGCGATTGTTCAGTTGCATTATTTCCATCGCCAACATTCCATCTAATTGAGCTGCTGTGGGAAACATTAATCCTTGCAACTGCACACACTTGCTCAAGTTCCGGTCCACGTAAATTTCCTAACTGTAGTTCCATGTGCAGTGACGGGGAAATCTCCTGGCTGCTCATTACCGGTGGGGCAGGCAGTTGTTCGACAACATTGTTCGCTTGTTCCCGTTGTTGAACATGTTCATAGGCAACACTAACTAATTTATTAGTGATATTCTCCATTACTGTTGGTCGTTGCGCATTAGTTACTATTGGTTGCTGAAACGGTGCTCATAAAACATTCGCTACCCGTATATGAGTAGATTGTGGTAACTGAGGCGGTAACAAAATTTCGCTCTCCCCTGTCCTCGTACTTTAGCGGGACATACAGTCGGGGCGATGTCAGATCAGGCAGGTTCTGCCTGCGCTATTGATACGGTACTAGCTGAAGCCGATAGCGGTATCGATGACGCGCTCGGCATTCCTACGGTATCATACTCTACTTGACATAGACGGTCCTGCCGTTGGTTGAAGAACTAACGAAGTAGTCCTTGTCGGTACTACAATAATCAATCGCAACGGAGCAGCTTTTCGCTTAAGACTGGTAGTTCCTATGACAGGTGACTCGGATTCTACAGTAATCCCCATCATACAAGCTAAACCCTGTCGTGCCGCTAAACTACCTTGTTCCTGGCGCTTTCGTTTGTCTCCCGTGCAATTTGTTCATTTTCTATCCATTCCGAATGATATCGCTCCGGATCTACCGGACTAGCCGTAACCGCTCTTGGATTTCGGACCCGCGTTTGTTCGTCAGGTTCTGGTGTACGAACGGCGGACGGTGACGAAGCAACTGAGGTTACATTGGGCGGGACGGCTTCACGCAAAATCAAGATCGCTCCAACACAGCAGGGCGTACGGCAACACAGGCTCCGCCAAAATGCTTATCATAAGCTATTATAATTTTATCGCGCCGACAATCCTTTAGTTCCCAACAGTACGGCCCACTCATTCATGTCCTCATTGAAAATATCTTCGCGTTTTTCCTCCATTTCTATTTCATCTCCAGTTCCAGCTACAACATCTTAATGACGTCGTATTCGAGACCGACGACGACTACTCTTAGCTTTCAACCGTTTATTCGCAGCATAACATGCATTGAATTCATCCATTGCATCTCGAGTACGGTCACGGTTATACTGCAGTTCTGTTGCTCTAATTTCTTCCACCGGAGTATGATCCAAATCAATAAAGTCTAGGTGCATATTCTGCACATACTGTCGTTGCAGTTGTGCGGGTGTTGCCATAAATAACCGATCAGTATCGCGCTCCAAGTTACCTTCCAATTCAATTACGAACGCAGCATCGCCATCGTTTTGATCATTAATTTGGTACAAGTTACTATACTCTTCATTTCGTTCGCCAAAAACCGGCGCATTGAGATACCTTCTCGGCAACACTCTCTTGATATCCACCGCGATTCCTCACAGCATCGGTATTAACCCGTACTGTTAAACCACGCGCATCTGTTGTAAACACTCTAAATATTCGTGGAAATTGCTCAATCAAATGCCACAGACGATTTACATCATGGCGTCCCATCGGTGGTGGCGTACCGCGACGATGCGCAATGAAAAGCGCTCCGTCAATCAACATGACATCATGGGCGCTGTATCGAATGAATCGTCGATATTCCTCAAAGTAGAGCACCCAATCACCAGGACCTACTTGACGCTTACGAATGCCACCTAACAACGTCGTGCCATATGGCGTAGGATCTTGGTGAATATGCCCTGTGATTAGGTAGAAAAATCGCCTTAAACTATACCAGCTGCCTACTGCTTCTTGTAAATCCATGGAATTTGCATAGGGGAATGGCTATTGGTATTTTAAATAACGCACATTCCAGAATCCCGAATCGTTTTTCATGGCCCACCTAATTTTGAGACGCTCGTTCGACGCTATACACGCGTACAAAGCCGTCGGCATATCAGATCCGAGTGCCATCAGATCGAAAATGAGAACCACTCCTTCAATGATCGCTACCTGCAAAGTCGCAGCTGCTGTGCTACGCCATTCCTCAGCGTAAGCTAACCTTTCCGGATCTACCCAATACCGAGCGTTGCATGGTAACCAACGCCAACAAACATCGAATGGGTCTTTCTCACGCGTTCTTAGATACTTCTCCAACGCTACTCGAAATTCAGGCTGTTGGTTATATCTAATGTTTACATCTTCCATATCACATGCAATCAAATTGGTAGCTGAACGTTCGATAATTCCTATCGTTGCTTCGATTTGCTTTCGCGAATATACTACTACCACGCTAGCTGCGTGCATCCATTCACGGCCTACCATTTTTAAACCACTGGTCCACGCATATAAATTCCATACTGGGTGATTACTATCTTGCCAAGGTGGACCTTGCTGACCTTCTGGCAATGCCAACTGTTGATCACTTCGGTCAATTGGACCATCATGGATAATATCTTCCTGATCTGATTCCCAATCAGACAACCAATCAGACCCTTAGGTCGAATCATTACTCTCGGAATAGCTCGCTAAACTCGCCATTTCAACGTTTATTTTTACCAAACACTACTGATGCTAAATTAGTCGTTAAATATCGCAATAATAGCGCTTCAGTTGAATGTCGTAATTATCGACCGATAAATAGTTTATTATCTAACCGTAGGTACAATAGTTAATTGTTACTAACAAGAAATTACCCAAAATAGGCAATCTTACGATAAACCGTCGTAATTGCCAATTCGCGCACGATTACCATGCATCTAAAATGAAATGACTGTATAGAATGATCTACCGAGCACACCCAGCGTGATCCATCACTCAATTATACAGGCTAACCAACTTCCGAGACCGGTAGTTTCAAATGTAAGGTTCGTTAACGCTTTTGATATCGGCAAGCACTGGCTGACAACCAGATAACTAGAGCATTGCTTTATCGCTACTGAAGACTATACCACACGCGCCTTCCAGCTTTGGCTCTGGCATGTTTCATTCAACAGCGAAAAATAGAAAGATAGAATGAGAAG